>PVLA01013574.1:0-36185 GCA_004027455.1 Hydrochoerus hydrochaeris
TGGGTGGAGGAGAGCGCTTCAAGGAATCGCTTCTCCAGGAAAAGGACACCGCATGTGGGAATTGGGTGCAAGGATCTTGTAATGTTTTGTACTGATAATTGTAATTTGTGTAATTCACATATATATATTTTCATGTAATACTCAATATGAAATCAAAAATAGAAACTCCAGAGGAGTTACTAGAAACCCTCTAGATAACTTTGTGAAAACTAATTGTGAAATTTTACCTTCTGTGAGTAGTTTGAGAGAATTTATATAAAAGCTTTAAATGAAAGAGCTCATGGGGGAGGATTTACAAAATTCCTGTGAGACAACTGCCCTGAGACACTGGACAGGCAGCCAGAGATGGGCAACTAGGACACATATGTTACCCACCGGCTGCCTAAGACAGGCACAGGACCAATTGCTGTCCTGCAGGCCCATGACGGGTAAGGCCTGGTTGGGTTCATATGAAGAGTCCTTGACCTAAGACAGGCGCTGTCCTACAGGCAGCCAGAGATGGGCAACTAGGACACATATGTTACACCACCGGCTGCCTAAGACAGGCACAGGACCAATTGCTGTCCTGCAGGCCCATGATGGGTAAGGCCTAGTTGGATTCATATGAAGAGTCCTTGACCCAAGACAGGCGCTATCCTCACAGGGCCTGCCATACTCCCATAAGTGATAAGGGAAAAAATGTAGGGAGCGGCATGATAGCTTCACAGCTGCCACTCCATCTCTCCCTCCTGTGGGCATCCAGGTGCATTGGCTTACATTTCCCAAGCTAATTAAGTAACAAGATTAAAGTGTAACAAAGGTGAAAAAAGTTAATTAACACATATTGTTTAAGATTATCCCTGCCTGGCCCTAAGCCTGGGATGCTTCCTGCTTGGGGTTTAAGTTACTGCCAAAAGTTAGCAAATATATACTCCAGCTTCTGAAAAATAAATTAGATTCAGATTCACTCACAGACTGGTGTGCAGTGTCTTCTGTCTCTCACTCGCCAACTCCCTGACCACCTTTGGGACCCGTAAGCCCTGCCACAGCTGGACTCCGGCATTTTCTTTTTTTTTTAAGAAGGAAAGATTTACTTAGCTCACAGTTTGTGGAGGTTTCAGTCCATACTCAGCTGGATCCAAGGCTGGGTGGTGTGGCAGAAGAGCAACCATTCATGATGGCAGAAGTCAGCAAAAGTAACAAGAAGAAAAATGGGTGGTTATTATGCAAATGAAAATTGATACTATAAAGATGTGTCTAAGACTTCTACCACTGTACTGAAAGAACTAACACTGGCACAGGTACCTAGAGCTTTTGATTCTTTGTAAATATTTCCATTATTATATATGTTTCTCTTCTTAATAGTGCAGTATAATTTAACAAAATGCAGAGTGTCCTTGACAGGATTACATACAAATTTGAAAAATAAATTGTGTTTATTCTATTAGCTTGGATCAGTTAGATACAGCATTCATAGAAGCCAATGAGGTTGGAAAAGGGAGGGGTGAGTTGATCAAGTTAGTAAATTACAAAGCTGCATCTTTATTGTACTCTCCACAGAGAACTCTAGCAAATAAGTCATCTCCTACCTCCATCCATCAGATCACAATTCTCTTTGTAAACATGGGAAAAAATTGTCCCACTTCTACATGCAAATATTAATTGCACAATAATGACATTTATACTGTGAGTCAATAAGACAATGGGGCAAAAACTGTCAGCTAAGAATATTAAACAGGCACCTAATCTTCACAATAATAGTTTCATAGTCTTTATGGCAATCTTGCTAACATACTACAAAAGGATAACTACTGGATTTGCTGAGGTGAGTTTTATACAATGAGTTTATGGGAGACATAAAATTAGCATTTTGAGATAGGAAGCTTGCATTCATACAAGGGTTGCAAAGTTAAACATATGTAGAAAAATATAAGAACCACATATGCCGTCTAATTCAAAAGTGTGGGTTCAGATGTCAAGGAAGAAAATCATCTTAAAGTTAAATCATTATATATGTTAACAAGATTTCTGGTATTTTATAGTATTTTTATTTGTACTAATCAGGATTCTGAAAAGAAACAAATAATAAGATTTTGAAAGAGGGAGGGAGAAAGAAAGGGAGAGAGAGAGGAGGGAGAGAGAGAGACAGAGAGAGAGAGACAAAGAGAATGAAATTTAAAAATTGGAATTTGGTTTGTGCAATTAACAGAAGAGGCTGACAAGGCCAAAATTAAGAGTAGGATGGTGGATGCACAATTCAGGTAACATTTTATGTTGTAGAATTGGGTCCAAATTCAGTTCAAGGAGAATGTCTGTGTTGCAGTCTTTATAGTCCTTTCTTCAGAAAAATATTTTGTCTTCATTCTTAAAGCCTTTAACTAATTGTATGAGGCTGATGCATTCATGTGGCAGAATCTGCTTTACTCAGTGTCCACTGATTTAAATGCTAATAACATCTATAGTAAATATTGTAAACATATTGGTGTTAAGCCAAACAACTAAACAACATAGACTACCAAATCAACACAAAGTTAAACATTATATTTTCAAATACAATTATAATAATCCAGGAAATAAATGCTTGTAGAAAACTGCACTCATGTGAGTACTTTCCACAACTTACGGCATTTACTGATCATGGTCCTGAAGGAAATTGATGCTCTTCCTACTGAAAGGTTACACAGAGATTTATCTTTCCATGTGGCTTGACTTTCACAGTATGGTGACTGAATTCAATGAAGGACCATCATAAAGGAACATCTGGGAAGTGGCATTCTTAGGGGGAAACTGTGATACTTTATCATCCAGGCTCAAAAGTTGCATGGTGATTCCTACCCACAACTTACTGGTTGATGCAGTTTCACGTGTACCTTACCTCAAAGGAAGTGGGCATAGATCTTAATTCTCTCTAAGAAAACTATCAAAGAATTTGGGCCAGTCTTTTTAAACTGCTACAGTTAACTAATGTTAAGTGTTTGATACTATTCACACACTCTGTGATGAACTTTATTATATTTCATATAAACTTCCAACCTCTTTGAAAAGTGTCTATTATTTATGAGTAAACTTTGACTGAAAAGTAATAAAACTCACAAATTCATACAACCAGGAAAATGGCAGAGTCAATACTTTAAATTAACCATTCTAAATCACACACGTTTTATATAACACAATCCTGCCTTCAATTTAAAAAGAGGTAAAGGAAAATAAAATCAAAGTTAATATTTTTAAAAGTTGTGACAGGAAATGAGTATCTTGTTTAAGTCTGCTTAGCATTCATTTACTCTTTTAATATCAATGTAAGCTGATATTAGCCAATACAGTGCCATTAGAGATAGAAAATGAGAAATAGTTTCCCATCATAAATGATGCAGTCCCCAGAGACTGTGCCAGTGGGGTCCAGCCACTGGTCACGACTTCAGTTTGGTAAACTTCCTGCAATGAACATCCTGAAAAGCTACTCCTGTTGACCTTGCCTCAAACTACCCTCATTCCTTATTTCTAACTGAAGATCACAACTCCGTATGCTTCAGCTCAAATATGTGACCCAGATCTGACTAATGAGATTCAATTTCAGGGTTCTTATTGAAATTATTAGACAGGAAAACTATTTTATCTGCAGACAATTTGGTATTAAGGAAAACAGAGTGAGAGTAATTAAGAGTTATAAACAATGCCTGGCATGATGCTCTCACAGAGGAAAAAACAACAAAGAAAGACAGAGATGAATTGCAGATTTGGATCTTACTTGTCTGATGTCAGACCTATGCCTAGATCCTTCGGATACTTCAAATAATAACTACCCTACTTTCATTGTAATTAAAAAATAGCTCATGATGAATTTATGGCTCTTAAAATAACAAAAGTTACAATTCATGTATCTCCATGGTCATAAGTTCTTTTTCTCTAAGAAAAAATTAAAAACTGAAAATCATGTGTAGGTACAATTCTATCTATCTATCTATCTATCTATCTATCTATCTATCTATCTATCTATCATCTACCTATCTATCTATCTATCATCTATCTATCTCTATCATCATCATTTATCAACTATATATTATATATTTTTAGATCTCAGACTTCATTTTCCTCATTTTTAGTACTAGGTTGTAGGACGGAAGGGTCTACAGGTTCCCTCCAAAACTAAAATGTATGAGTGGGTTTCTCTACATCCAAGGCAGATCATGTCCTGGGAAATCATCTCTGGTCATGTTATGGAACACCCACATGAGACTGATGCTTGGCATCAGCTTTTAGCTTGCCTTTCTACTCAATAAATAGGAATAAGCATGATTCTGGAAGTTTTCAAAATAATGTTGCAGATCCCAAACACACAAAATAAAAATGAATAAGCACATTTCAAAAAAACATGTCCCTGAGCATAATTTGAGAGCATGTCACTTTGAATAACACACAAAAGTGTTTGAAACAGAATCTGCCAACTATGAATTTTAAGCTCATGAGGATATAATATAGTTCACACTATGTGAGGATAAAAAACAAACAAATGATTAAATGATCAGAAGCTCACAGATGAAAGAGAGATTTGAAAGATGTTAGAAGTGCATCAACACAGATTTATGGTCTCTGATTAGATCATGTCCCCTTAAGTACAGCAAAAGATGTGGGAAAAGGGTAGTTCAGTTATTTACCATAGAAGGTACAGAAGGAAAAGTTAAATACCTCTCACAGTGAACACAGATATGCTCAGGGGACTATGAACAATAAGACCTAAGAATAGTTGTTATAGGGCATATTTTATAGGTGCTTAAAACTTGGCCTTAGTAAACAGAGCACAAAATGTAATGCTTTTAAGAAGTCAGCAATGAGCATACTGGCTAGGGCATATGATGAATACAGATCATGAGATCCTAACTATGGATAGTGGTAGAAAGAGGAATGGATAAAAGAAATAGATGCAAAAGACATAACTGAATTAGACTCCATGGAATTTCATAATTGATTAAATTTGCATTAAGAGAAAAACAAACCCTTAGGATGAAGAGATTTAATTTTGGTCTGAAGACAAATGACCATAAAAACAAGTATTGAACTAAGGGAAACATAAAATTCAAGAAGAACTTTGGGGGGAGAAGTTGAGGAAAGTACCTTAAGTTTGAATTTAGACATGCTAGGTTAGTGTTCAGAAAGATTTCTGGTTAAAAATATCTGAGAAGTAGGTAAAAATAAAGGTTTCTTGTTAAAAGAATATCTGGAAGCAAATACGCATCATTTAGAACCACTCTTGAAGACCCGGAGCTGCTGTGACTGGCAGGCAGACAGTCTGAGTCCAGCTCCCACTCCTGCCATTTACAGGACTCAGGGATCAGAGCTGGCAGGAATGCCAGTGGCATGATAGGATCCCAGCTAGAACTCACACAATGGATGGGCAGGACTAATGGCTTGGAAAGTCTGAAGAAACAGTATCAATATGAGCCGGTAGGTGGTAAGTTAGGTGAACCAGCTCTGTGCTTGGGGACTAAGACACATGGAATAGAAGTGAGTGGGTAGGGTTTTCCCTTTTCTTTACTTCCACCTACTTTTTTTTCTTTTTTCTTTTTTAAATGGCTGGGGAGAACTCCAGCCACAGAAAAATAGTCCCATCTCCCAAATTCAGAGAAAAAATCAGACCCAAACCTATCACGAATCCACCTTCAGTGTTGGCTAAAGTACACACTCTGTGATCAGACTTGGACCTACCACAGAACTCTAGAAACTGCTTTTATTTTTCTCTGTCTAATACATTAGGATATTTTGTTTTTGTTGTTACTTTTTGTTTTTGTTCTGTTTCCCCTTTTCTTTTCTCTTTTTCTCTCTGTTCTGTTTTGCCTTGTTTTGTTTCTTTCTGTATGTTTGTTATTCTTTCCATGTGTGTGTGTGTGATTATTTTTGTTTCTTGATTTTTCTTTTCTTTCTTTTTCTTCTCATTCATGAATTAGATATCTAAAGTTTCTCTTTGTATTATTCTACCCATTCACTTCCTCTCTTTTGTCAACTATCTCATTTGATTTTATGAGTCTTTCATGTGTGTAAACATTGTCCCTTCTCTTTCTGGTTCACTTCAATATCCCTAGTCTTTCTCTTCTAATATCCTCCTCTTATATCCTACAATTATGCAAAATGTGGATGATCATCATATGCATACTAAATTTGCTCCTACTATATTTAACTCTATCCATTTCTCCATCTATCTCTTGCTAATCTTACACTTCCACCTCTCCTTGCTTTTATAGTTAAAGATATCAGGCTAATGATTACCATAGTCTGTCAATAGTCAGGCTGGGCTTTACTTTATTGTTATTGCTAACTGTACTACTTTAACCAGGCTGCCATATCTGTTATAATGTTTTTCTACCCTGTATGGCAACACTGTGGTTACAAGAAGTCATAACCATGACTGTTACCCAGTACCAAAGGAATGAGCCTTGAGCCAAATTGATAGCAATTCCACATTCTTATACTAATAATGCAAATTCTTGGAATAAACATAAAGACCAGTAATCACCTATATCCTGAGGAACAGACATCCCTTAGGAAAATCTAGACATCAAGTATAAAACTATCTAACATAAGAAATCTACAGACATGAGCACAGAAAATAAAATAAAATAAAATAAAATAAAATAAATAGAAAATGACAAGAGGAAGAAGCAAAATGCAATCCCAAACACCCAGTCCAGCCAAGACAAATCCAGAGCACAAAGACATAGAGGAATTCAGAAGCCAACAAATGGGACACTCTGGAATGATGGCAGCAGAAGTGAAAAAAAAAAACAAATGGAAGAGGTCAGAGAAAAAATTAATATCTAAGGTGCAAAAATATGGCAATCAAAATGAAAGACATTGAAGCAGATACAGATAAAAAATACAGGAGCTCAGAATAATGATGGAAACCATAAATGTCCAACATAGACAAGAAATAGAATGAAGGAAACAGATCCAAACAGAAATTCAGGAGAATTAAAAACTCCATTGAAAGTATGTGCCATAGATAGAATGAAGACAATGATAGCATATCAGACCTAGAAGACTAGCAACCAGGAAAAGAGAAATAACTTAAAAATATCAAGAGACCATGAAAAATAAGTAAAACAACTACAAGATGAAACACAGATGAGCAACATAACATTAGAGTTGATGAAAAAGCTGGAGACAGTGCAAAAGCTATTAAAAACCTCTTCACAGAAATAATGGCACAAAACTTCCCAAACATGGATAAAGAATTTGACAAATTAACAAAGCACATAGAACCCCAAATACCCATGACCAAAATAAGTGTACACCAAGGCAAATAATGAACAAGACTCCAGAGATTCAGGACAAGAACAGAGTATTAAAAGCAGATAGAGAAAAAAGCCAAATCACTTATCACCTATAAAGGAAAGCCCATCAGAATCACAACATACTTCTCAACACAAACCCTCAAATCAAGAAGATCCTCAAGTGAAGTATTTCAAGTGAAGAGTCTTCAACAGAGATTGACAAAAACTATTTTTCAAAAGAAAATATTCAAATACATACTTCCATAACAAAGAACTGAAGAAATTCATGACCACCAAACCAGCTCTACAGAATGCTCTGAAGGATATTTTAGAAAGAGATAATGAAAACCATAAATACATAAACACCAATAGAAAGAAACCACCAGGGATTTTTAATTCTTTTGAATTTCTGTTTGGATCTCTTTCCTTCATTCCTTTTTTTTTTTTCTATGTTTGGGCATTCATTGCAAGCAACTGAACAGAGCAGAAAGAAAGAGAACCATCAACAAGAAAGTAACATGAAAAATACAAGTCAATATGTCAGTTACAACCATCAATGTAAATGGTCTCAGTTTACCAATCCAACAAAACAGACTGGCAAAAAGGATCTAGAAACAAGATCCAACAGTATGCTGCATTCAAGAAACACATTTAGCCCAAAAATAAACTCATAGACTAAAAGTCAAATGATGGAAAATGCCACAGAAATCTAGAAAAAGCAAGGAAAGCTATTCTATTTGCAGACCATGAAAACAGATCAAAAGGGACAAGGAAAGTCAATACATACCTGTTAAGGGAAGATCCCAAGAAGAGCTAATAATTATAAATACATATACACCAAACACCAGTGCGCCAAACCACATACAACAAATATTAAAAGACATTAAAAACTAAATAAGTGCTAACACAATTATAGTGGGGGACTTTAGGACTACACTCTTATAAATAGAAAGATTAACTAGACAAAAATATCAACACAGAAATATCAGAATTTAATCAAGCCTGTGAAGAAATGGACTAGGTAGATGTCTACAGAGTGCCCCACCCCAAATATGAGAATACACATTCTTCTCAGCTGTACATGAGATATTCTCAAAAATAGACCACATAGTAGCCCATGAAACATGTTTAAGTAAATTTAAAGGAATTAAAATATTCTCATGCATACTATCTGATTATAATGAAATGAAACTGGAAATCAATGACAAAAGAAATCACAAAAACTACACAAACATATGGAAATTAAGAAAACACTTCTGAACAACCAATGGATCATAGAGAAAATTAAAGGTGAAATTAAACAGTATATATAATTAAATGATAATGCCTATACAACATGCTGAAACTTATGGGATGCAAAGAAAGCAGTCCTAAGAGGAAAATTTGTAGTGATAAACTCTCACATCAGGAAAGTAGAACAATCTCAAATATCCAACCTAACTTTGAACCTCAAACTTCTAGAAAAAGAAGAACAAATCAAACCCAAAACTCATACAAGGGAAGAAAGTATAAAGATATGAGCAGAAATTAATGTGATTGAGACAAAGAAAACAATTCAAAGAATCAATGAATTGAACAGCTGGTTCTTTGAAAGAATTAATAAAATTGATAAAGCAATAGTCAAACTAATCAAAAAGAGGGGGAAAAACCAAATTCAAGCAGTTAGGAATGAAGAAAATCACAACAAATAATACAAAAATTCAAAAGTTCATAAATATCTACTATGAGAAACTATCTTCTAATAAGATGAAAAACACACAAAAGATATGGAGATGGATTCAGTTTTGAATTCCACAAGAAATTTAGAGAACTAGTGCCACTAGTGATGTAACTCTTTAAGGAAATTGAAAGGGAAGCAATACTTCCAAAATCATTTCTGGAGGTAAATATTACCCTGATTCCAAAACCAGAGAACCATTCAACCAAAAAAAAAAAACTGTAGGCCAATCTTCCTAATGAACATAGATGTAAAATTCTCAATGAGATACTGGAAGATAGAACACAGCAAATAATCAAGAACATTATGCACCATGACCAAGTAGGAGTCATCCCAGGTATGCAGGGATGGTTCAAAATATTCAAATCAATAAAAGTTACATACCATATTAACAGAACCATGGACAAAAATCAGATGATCATCTCAATAGAGATAGAAAAAGCATTTGACAAAGTCCAACACCCATTCATGATAAAAACTCAACAGAAAATTGGAATAGAGAGCCTTTATCTCAATCTAATAAAAGCTATCTATGACATACCAACAGTTAACATCATACTAAATGGTCAAAAATTTAAAAATTTCATTCTAAAATCTGGAACAAGACAAAGATGTCCACTCACACTTCTTTTCTTTGTTGTAGTTCTGGAAACATTAGCCAGAGCAATTGGACAAGAGAAAGTAATAAAAGGAATCAGGGTAGGAAAGGAAAAAGTTAAATATCACTATTTGCAGCTGATATAATACTTTACAAAGAAGATCCAAAAACTCCATCAAAAGACTTGTAGATTTAATGACTAAATTCAGTAGTGTAGATGGATACAAAGTCAAAAGTGAAATATTTAGGAATGTATCTAACAAAATAAATAAGAGATTTATACATGAAAAGTACAGCGCCTTGAAAAAGGAGATCAGAGAAGATATCAAAAAATGGAATGATAGCACTTGCTCATGGATAGGAAGAACCAACATTGTGAAAGTGGCTCTACTTCCAAAACTATTATAAAGATTCAGTGTAATGCCAATCAAAATACCATTAGCATATCTCACAGAACTAGAGAAAACATTCCTAAAATTCATTTAGAATCAGAATGGACATAGAATAGCAAAAAAAAAAAAAATCTGGGCAACAAAGGCAATCAGGGGGCATCACAATCCCTTACTGAAATTATATTACAAAACTACTGTGATAAAATCAACATGGTATTGGCAAAAAAAAAAAAAAACAGACCTCAGGATCAGAGGAATGGAATTGGAGATGCAGACAAATACAAACACATTAAAGCATCTTATCTTTGACAAAGGAGCCAAACATGTTCATGGAAAGAAATATAGTGTCTTTAATAAGTGGTACTGGAAAAACTTGTTTTCCACATACTGAAGACTAAAACTAGACCCATTTCTATCACTGTGTACTAAACTAAAGTCAAAGTGATTGAAATATTTAAATATTAAAACAGAAACAATATCATGGAAGAGAAAAATAGGTAGAAATCTGGAAGACATAGATATGGGCAGAGACTTCACAAACAAAATCCAGACCACACAGGAAATACTACAAAGAACCAATAGATAAGATCTCATTAAAAAAAGACAAAAAAAAACCCCTTCTTCACAATAAAAGAAATCACCAACAGAGAGGAGAAGATTCATAGAGCGGAAAAAAATTATAGTCCCTTGTCTTTCAGACAAAAGATTTCTATATAGAACATACAAAGAACTGAACAAAATCAGACCCCCAAAAATCCAAAGACCCAATCCAAAAATGGTCATCTGAGATGAATATATACTTCTCAGCTGAAGAAATACAAATAGCAGATAAATACATAAAGTTTCAACATCATTTGTCATTCGAGAGACCCAAATTAAAAAAACTCTAAGATTCTATGTCATTCCAGAAAAAAATGGTTATCATCAAGAAAGCAAGAAATAACAAATTGTGCAGATGATGTGAAGAAAAAGTAACCCTTCTCCACTGTTGATGGGTGTGTAGATTTGTATCACCATTGTGGAAATCTAGTTTCTCAAAAAACTAAAACCAGAGGTTCCCTTCAACCCAACTATTCTCCTTCTGAGTATTTTCCCAGAAGAGTTAAAAATATCTTATCACAGCAATATTTGTAAATCCACATTTATTGCAGCACAATTTTTCATAAATAAATCTTGGAAACAACCCAAATGTCCATCAAACATGGAATGAATAAAATAGACATGGCTTTTTTATATAATGGAATACTATCCAGATGTAAAGAAAGGTAAACTTGAGACTTTTATAGGTAAATGTGTGCAACTTGAGATCATACTCATACATGAAATAAATCAGACTCATATGTGTAAACATTATATTTTTTCACTGGTGTGAGAAACTGAAAGAGTAAATAAGATCCAAAATGTACAATAGATACTGTGAAGTAAGAAACTGTTAAAAAGAAAAGAAAAACTGTAATGAAAGGGAAAAGGAGAAAGGGAAAAAGGAAATACTATTTATATACAAGATCATTAAGATAGTTATACAGCTAGTTTCTCTTAGTTCATTCAAAAGAAAGTCTTGTGCTATTACTTTTCAAGACAATATTTCATGCCTATTTCTTCTCTGAACAACTACTATGAATATAATAATGCACGATTTAGTAAGTATTGCTACTTTTCTACTAGGGTCTTTTATATATATATTAAGAATCCAACTCAGGACAACTGTGTCACTGAGTTATATTCCCAGTCTCTCTCCTACCAGTTTTGAAACTTTGTTTGTTGCTACTGCTGCTTGATTTTATTATGTGTGATTGTATGGACAGCTATTTTTGAAGAAAATAAATTATGATATCCATTGTTGATCTCATATTTTGTGTGTGTGTGCCTGGGATTGAACTCATGACCTTGTGCTTATCAGGCAAGCACTTGAACTACTGAGTGAAATCCCTGGGTTACCCAAAAAGAATCATCTTTGGAATAATTATTATTATTTTTATTTAAAGAAGAAAACACAAGAAAACAGAAAAAGGGTAGAGGTAATACATAGTTTTAAAGATAAATATTAACACTAAGATATTACTAGTTGATGAGTTACATATTGCCCTCTTAGAAATAGTGATTCAGGTTACAAAATCAAAGGATCAAAGGTGGAAAGATACTCAAACATTCACAGTGTAAACCATTCTGTTCAATGATCTAATGAAAACTTAGTAATATGGCCTTCTGTCTTACACACTTAAACTTACATACAGTTATTCTTTAGAGCACTTTCCCTTCCTTTCACTTTCACAATTTCTATTATACATTTTGGAACTTAAAAGTTTCACAAAAAAACTCTTTCAGTTTTTTATTCATTTTACACTAGAGAGACAATGTGATATTTACAAATGTGGGTCTTATTCATTTCACTTATGAGGATAGTCTCAAGTTGCCTCCATTTACCTATTAAGGCCTCAAGATCATCCTTTTTATAGCTGAGTAATTTTCTTAAATATTCTTCTCGAAATTTCTTGTAAAATTGAGCTGTGACTCCATCAGGACCTGTGCTTTTCTTTCTTGGTAAATTTTTAATCATGTTTTCAATTTCAATAGCTGCTATTGGGTTATTCAAAATTGTTATATCTTCTTAATTGAGTTTTGGTAGTTCATGTGTTTCGAGAAATCTGTCCATTTCCTCTGTGTTTTCCACCCTATGTGAGTAGAGATTTTCAAAGTAAGTATTCATGATCTTTTGAATTTCCATGGCATCTGTAGTGATTTCTCTCTTTTCAGTCCTTATTGCATAAATTTGAGGTTTTTTTCTTTCTTCTTCTTGATAAGGTTGGCTAGAGGTTTATCAGTTTTGTTTGTTCTCTCAAAAAATCAGCTCTTTGATTCATTACTTCTTTGTATTTTTTTAAATTTCAATTGAATTAATTTCTACTCTGATCTTTATAATTTCCTCTCTTCTATGAGCTTTGGGTTTGACTTGCTCTTCTTTTTTTAGGAGTTTGAGATGTAGCATCAGGTTGTTTATTTGTGCTCACTCCATTTTCTTGATGTAAAATTTTCTTTATGTAAGTATCCCTCTTAGGACCACTTTCATTGCATCTCACAGCTTACGATATGTTGTATCCACATTTTCATTAAATTGTAGGTTTTGCTTTATTTCTTTAATTTTATCTGTCACCCACTGGTTGTTCAAAAGTTTATTATATAATTTGCATGTATTTTTGAAGGTTTTGCAATTTCTTTTGCTATTAATTTCCAATTTCAGTACACTATGGTCAGATAATATCCATGGGATAATTTCAATACTTTTGCAGTTACTGAAGAATGTTTTATGGTTTATTATATAGTCTATTTTGGAGAATGTTCCATGTGCAGCTGAGAAGAATGTGTATTCTGATGTGGTTGGGTGGAACACTCTATAAACATCTATGAAGTCCAATTGCTCACAGATATGATTCAGTTCAATTATTTCTTTGCTGACTTTTTGTCTAGTTGATCTGTCTCTTTGTGACAATGGGGGTATTAAGGTCCCCTGTTATAATTGTGTTCTTGTGTATTTGGTTTTTCATGTCCAGTAGTATTTGTCTTTTATAGTTGGGTGTTTCTGTATATTGTGTGTATATATTTATAATTGTTAGTTCTTCTTTTTGAATTTTTCCACTAACAAGTATGTAGTGACCTTCTTTATCTCTTTTAATCATTTTAGGTTTGAAGTTCACATTGTCTGAAAAGAGAATATTTACTCCTGCTTTTTTCTGGGTTCCTGTTGCATAAAATACTGTTTTCTATCCTTTGAATTTTAATCTATGAGTTTCCTTTTGAGTCAGATGTGTTTCTCATATACAGCATATTGTGGGATCCTGTTTCTTGATCCATTCTGTCAACCTATTTCTTTGATAGGTGAATTGAGGTCATTTACATTTATGTATATATCTGATATTTACTGGGTCAACTTTGCCATGTTATGTTTCTGTTGTTTGTTTTCTGCTTTTCTACCTTGTTTAATTGTTTGCCCTGCCTGGTGCTGTCTTTCAGATGTTGTTCTGGAGATTATGATCATTTTTGTCTCTATCTAGTATGTCTGTCAATACTCTTTCTAGGGTTTGTTTGGTGGACATGAATTTCTTCAGTTGTTCTTTGTCATGGAAGTATCCTGTTTCTCCATTAAATTTGAGAGACAGTTTTGCTGGGTACAACAGTCTGGATTGAAAGATGTTTTCTTTTAGGGCTTGAAATACTTCACTCCAAGCTCATCTTAACCTGAAGGTTTGTGCTGGAAGTCTGCCATGATTCTAATGGGCTTTCCTTGATAGATGATTCTTTAACAGCTTTTAGTATTCTGCTTTTATGCTATATGTCTGAGATCTTAATTATTGTATGTCTGGGTGTAGATTTATGTTGGTTATCACTGTTTGGCATTCTATATGCATCACTTATTTGAATATCGTATTTTTTCCCATTTTTTTTGAAATTTTCTGCCATTACTTCTGTGAACAGCTTAGTTATATCCTTTGCATTGTCTCCTGCCTCCTCACTGATGCCTATTAATCTTACATTGTTTCTCCTGGCATCATCTTGAAGCTGCTGGATTGTCATTTCATGCTGCTTTGTTGTTTTTATAAGTTCTACCCTTTCATGATTGCTATCTGCGATCCTGTCCTCAAGGTCCAAAATTCTATCCTCAGCTTCATTTAAATGGTTTTGCCAGTTTTCAATACAACTTTTTGTTTCTTGGATATCTTTTTGGATTTGATTCATGGATTCTGTTTGTTTTCTGCATTGTTCATTCAAAGTTTCAATCAATTTCCCATTCTCCTATATTTTTTATCTATTTCTTCTCTAGCTATGTTGAGCAACTGATTTACTAAAGTTGTTATTTCTGTCTTTATATGAAAAACTATTTCTAATTTGATTACCTCTATAGCCTCATGGATTTGTTTCTTTACTTCATTTGCTATCCTTTTGGAGATTTCTGAGGTATGACTTTCAAAGTCCTCTATTTCAGCGTCACCTGTACTTGCTTCTGATGAGCTAGATGTTTGAGATTGCATTTTGCTTTTTTATTTTGTCATTTTCACCCTTTGGGCAATTTGGTCTTTCAATCCCAATAGTCTCAACTATTGGTAATGTGGATCTTAGGATCCTACTGCGTGGTTGATGTTTGTCTGATTGCTGAGTACCACAATGAAGGGGGTGCCAGTCACCTGAATTCTTCCCTCAGGGCCTGTTGGGTGAGTCATATATTCTTGCTGGGCTGACAAGTCTATGAGTATTTATGTAGGGCAACTCTTAGTTCCTGCTGTTACTTAATCTTCAAGTTGTCCCAGGTCACCAAATCTCCCTGTCTATCGTGTTTGTGTTGGTTGATGTCCTATTGTGTCCCTACTGTGTGCCTGTGTGTCTAATAAGCCCTTTTGATTTTCTCCAAGTTGGGGGAGTCCTTCTTTGCACACTTCTCACTCAGCCTGATGTTCCCTTTGTGGAGAAGGGAGTTACCCACACTCTTGACAGACTCACCAAGGTCTTGCAGCTAGTTGGAGGGAACTTTACTACTTACTCCTCTGTTTATCCACTGCATGTCTCTATTGTAGGGACATACTCACCACACTTATTGGAGCCTGCTGAGGTCTTCGGTTTGGGTGAGGCAGTTATTGAATCTCCCATCAAGCTAGCATGGTTAATCTGCTGTAGTCCAAGGTTCTGGGAGAAAGGATGGGAACTGAAGAGCAGCAGCAGTATTAGGACCAGGAGATAGGAGGGGTCCTTCAGGGGTGAGCCAGTGTCATCAGTCCAAGTGTCCACAGGGCACGCGTGAAGCACGCGGTGCTGCAGCATAGGCAGTCCGGGGCTGAGGCACAGGCCAGTGGCATCAGTCCAGGCATCCACGGGGTGTGGCACAAAGCATGCCACGCAGGCAGCATAGGCAGTCTGAGGCCAACTTGTGGGCTGGTGGCGTGGGTCCAGGTGTCTGTGGGGTGCCTAGAATAATTATTTAGCTTCCAAATATAAAATTACCAACTGAAAGAATAAAGAAATATTATGTTCAAAACATTGAAGAAGACCAACTTTCAGAGGATGAGAAAAGAAAAATATATCAACAGTGGAAGTAAAAAGAATCAGAGTTAAAGGGAGAACCAATTTGGGTCAACATTGTAGAAGCTCAGAAAAAAGGCATTTCATGAACAAATCTTCCTCTCCTTTTTTTTTTTTTTTTGTTCTGGGGATTGAACTCACAACCTCATGCTTGCCAGGTAGGCCCTTATGCCACTGAGCTAAGTATCCAGCACCCAAGAACAAAGACTTAACATGAAAAACATTCATCAAAGAATTTGGAAGATAAAAAAGATTTTAAAAAGCCAAAACAATTGGTTGAATCATACATTAATCTTGAGAATTATTTGAATGAAAGTTCAAAGACTAAAGCAAAAGAAGAACTAATGAAGATATTGAGGCATAGTTCACAGCAGACTCAAGAAATTCAGTACAACAGTGCTATGGTTTGGAAATGATTTTATTTATTGTCTTCATGTGTTAGAAGCCTGGTCCTTAGTGTCATGACATTTGGAGGTTGTGAAACCTTTAAGAGTTAGAACCTATTACAAAGTGATGAGGTCCCTGCTTTTAGAATACATTAACTGTAGGACTTTGATTAGCCCCTTCAAGAATATGTTGCTTGATTGAAATATTTTTTAAACAATGGAATAAGTAAATGTTTGGGAAATTATTTAAACTTCTTATTTTCTAATTGTTTATTCTCTCTTTTCATCTTCTCTCTCTCTATATATGTGTGTGTGTGTATATATATACATATGATATATATATATATATATATATATATATATATATATATATATATTGCATACCCATGAACAATTAAAACTTGTGTGTCTGACTTATTTCATTTAACATTTTGTTTGCAAATCACATCCATTTGCCTAGGAATGACTCAGATGTATATTTCTTTATGACAGAGTAGCACTAATTTATTTCATTTATATCACTTGTTAATTCAATAAGAAGAAAGTTTTGCACTATTTTCTGTTTCTTTTTTAGTAAGAGAAAATGTGTGTGTCTATGACTTGCACTCTGAGTAACATTTATCTATTCTTTCAAGATTATGGTACAGTTAGTTAACTATAATTATTCTCTATAATTTCATTAAGAAATTTTATTTTATTTTTCATAGAGTTAAGAAGAGTGCTTTCTTATCTTTTCTTCATTAGTATCTACTTTTATTACATTGAAAAAGATAGGTTATCAATCATAGGCATAATAATACTAAAGTTGGTTTTTATAAGGAAAAACAAGATTGGCCACTCTGGTCTCTGGCTTGCTATCTCACCATGCAACTGCTCTCATGTGCACTAGTTAGTTGAGTTTCACCAAAAAGAAACAACAAATGTTGGAGGTGATAGACATGCTAGTTATTCTACTTTGCTTCTTTCACAATATATAACATACCAAAAAATTTCATTATATCTTATAAATTTCTACAATCATTATATGCCAATTAAAAATAAAATAAAACTTTAAAAAAAGAATAGTGGAACATTTGAAATGATGGACATCACTTAGTCAAATTTCAAAAGATGAGAAACAGTGTATCAAAACACAGCTAATGACTTTCTATTTGAAAAGGCAAAACAATAATTTTTTCATATAGTAATAAATTATTAGAAAATTAAGAAACCAAAACATAAGTTCATGAAAGAGAAAATAGAAGGTCCAAGAATCTCTTAGATTCTTAATCTCAATGAATAAAATGAGTCTACGCTGGGTGACCAACTCATCTCAGTTAACCCATGACTTTTCTGGTTTTAGCACTAAAGCTCTAATTCCAGGGGATTCCTCAGTTAAGTGCAAATAGGAACCACTGATAATCCCAATTATGTATCAGTTTACTTTGCTGGTATCCTGTGGGTGGGTAGCTTGTTGAATTAATGACAAATATTTAGACTAATATTCATGGGGAAATCTGACAGGAATTAATCAGAGATAAATAAATAGACTGCTGATAATCATAGACATGCATCTCACTAGACAATAAGAGTTTGGAAAATCTATCAGAGAGCCCCTTTTGCACAGGTTTATGTTCAGTAACAACAGAATACAAAGCTATAGATCAAAGAAATGAATCAGCAACACAAGTGACCCTTCCCACCTGGGTCCAATGGTGTTTTAGAGTTCTTCTTGTATCACTTTGTGGCACTAGCTCTTGAAATATCACTTGTCACTTCCCATCTATTAAATAAAATAGTTGCTTTGTAAGCCTTCTCTCCTTCAGCATTCTGTGTCATTTGTTACAGGAGTAATATGACTACCTTTAATTATATCAAAATTTGCTTTCCCTAAAGATTAACCAGTTTCATGGTGGAAAACTTTCTCCATCCAGGACACAGAAAATTCATCCTTCCCCATCCTTCTCCAACATCAAATTTATAACTAAATTCTTTTAAACTTTTGCTTTATTTTTATCTTTTTTCTCATTTTACACCAACTTGCATTGCCATGATTTATTTTTCCTCATGTTGCAATTGAATTGCCACAGGCAAGATTCTGAAGCAAGAAATGAAATGCTAATTCTTGAATAAGGAGATACAAACCACAGCAGATGAAGATGAACATGAAGAAAAAAAGAAGTCAAGAAAGAGAGATTTGACACAGTGTGCTGTGTAACTCTGATGGCCAGTAGTTTTCACAAATTGCAATGACACACATTGTCTCTCTCAGCAGTGTTTCTCAGCCACCAGGGCTTTCTAGAAAATTGTGAGAAAAAGCCAGACCCTATATGGAAAGGAAAATGAAGAGATTATCTGTTTGGTGCTTTTTTTCCCTCCCATCTATCATTGATAAATTTAATTCCACAGAATTTTATTCTTCACATTTCAGGTCATGCAATCTAGCCAAGTCAAATGCATTTAATCCACATCTGAAAGTTCAAGGTGACTCAAGATGGATTGAACTACAAATAATAGGAGAAGCAAGGACATGGAAGTTATAGAAGTTCAGGCCTTGACTTTGACTTCAGCTACTTGTGGAAGGCAGCAAAGGGCTGCCATAGCTTGAGAGGCAGGCATTGTGCCGAGTAAAGAACAAAGCATGTGCAGGAATCTGTGAAGATACCTAAACTAGAGAAGATCTGGGTTTCAAAGAATCTGAGTTTATTTAATTTGGGACATTGTATTTCTTAAGAAAAGAAATACCAAATTATTAGTACAAAATTTGGATTAAAAACAGTGTTTTTAAATGAGAAAAAAGTTTCCACAAAACTTTAAATTTTAAAAGCAATAAATGAAAAATTAAACACACACAGAAAACCTCCTGAGTATTTTAGTTTCCTGACATAACTCTATAATATTCTAGTCTATATGTTCCATCTGGATACTTTGGTTAACTTTTTTTTTTTTTTGTGCCGGGAATCGAACTTGCGACCTCAGGTTTGCCAAGCAGGCACTTACGACACTGAGAAAAACACCCAGCTGCTCTTTGGTTAACTTTTCATGTGCCATTATTTTATAGATAGAACAGATAGAAAAGTCAGCCCTTCATTCTCAAAGTTGTTGGAGTAGGTTTTTAAACTTTGTTGGTCTGGGAGTTTGTTTCAACTTGTAGGTAATGCACATGGATTGTTTAGAACGTTTTCAAATTGTAGGAAATGTCAAATTTCTACTGTGTATAAGCTAAGAGATGTTGAAGAATTTCCAGTTAAGCAGATTCTTAGACTGAACCTTTCTCACTTGTTGCTCTTTATTTCTCTCCTTCATCTGGCTAGACAAGAACACATGTATTATAACTTGCCTCCAGGGCCTCCATCTTAACATCAATGAGTCAGTACAGTGGATATTAGCTTTCCTGGAAGTTATGCAGAGATGGCCAGCGAAAGTTTAACTATACAGGGAAATATTTATGAACAATGTTTTATTATTCAGTTGAAATCAAAATAAAAGAATGCCAGTTTATCTTCCCTAAATGGTGTTTGATGATTCCAGTGCTCCTTTTATTAGAAAAGTGACAGAGGTAAGTTGGGATGGTGGTTTACCCAACTGTGATTAAAATATTTTACTTTTAGAAAAACAAATAACCTTCTACACACACTAACAGTGTTTTTCCTCAGTTCTTCCACCTGAAGGGCCCCATGATTTCATTCACTGACCCACAAATCTGCACCAGCACATCACGTTTTGGCCGACTCGTGGAGCATGGTTGCTCTGCAGACACACCCCAAATTTACATTTTGCCCTTATTAAAATAAGGCAATATTTCTTTTATTCTGTCAGTTTTTAAATGTAAATATAATATATTTTAATTACCTACTTTACATCTGTGCATAGAAGTGCCTCATGTGAGTAGTGCTTTGAGGAAATGAAGGAGAAGGAGCTGGACTATTGGAACTTGGCTTGAACGGAAAAAAGAAAAGAGAAAGAGATGATCAGAATGTGAGTACAGCCCTTATTAAAATTCAAGTTTTCTTTCAGAAGCAGTTCTGGAGTCCTTTTTTGTAAATGTCTTAAGTTGCACTGTTGTGGTTACCTCTATGTGTTGAATTAACTGATCTAAATGTTTACTTTTCACAGTCATTGTGATTGTGGGAAAAGCAAAATATTACAGAGTGCCAGGACTAGTAAACTAGATGGATGAGGACATATGTTAACATTTTCATTTGACAGAAATTTCCATTAGAGTTTGACCAACACTAGGTGATCAAAATGTGTAATGAAACTTTAATTTTTTCAATATATTATAGTAAAAGATGTTTTGCCATTAACTGCTTCAAAATACTTCTAGTGAAGGATGGGATAAGTGTGTTTAAAAACTTTAAACACACTTATCTCATCATTTTTGGCAATATTTCTTTTATTCTGTCAGTTTTTAAATGTAAATATAATATATTTTAATTACCTACTTTACATCTGTGCATAGAAGTGCCTCATGTGAGTAGTGCTTTGAGGAAATGAAGGAGAAGGAGCTGGACTATTGGAACTTGGCTTGAACGGAAAAAAGAAAAGAGAAAGAGATGATCAGAATGTGAGTACAGCCAACAACTCAGGGTTGGGGAAGGGCATAAATGGAAGAGAAGACTCTTGAAAATTTTCATAAGAAGTGTTAGATGTTCCATCATAATATGAAGGAGTCCAAGACATCTTTAAATGACTAAAGAAGAGTAACTGTAACACTGGAGAGAAGAGAAGATGTCAATAATTCAGTCTAACCACCAATATTACCTCCATATTGATGGCGCATAATAATAAAGAGCATGAATATGTATAGGTGCTTCACATTTTTAGTATGAATTCACTATGCTTTAGCTCTTCAAATTGATCTTTATTCTGTATTTACTGTGCTTCAAACCTTGTACTATATGCTTGAAATGTCAGAACACAGAATCTTTAATGAAGCAATTTAATCAAGGAGGTACTAGTGGGATAGATCTGAGCCAGAGTTTAAATTCTGACAGCAAATTCCAGAGCACATGCTCTTAGCAAAGTCCCTGTATCCCTCTCTTGAATGTCGTGCACCCATCATCCCATGTCAGTTTACAAACATGTCTCTAACTCGTAACAACAATGAATTGAATCTCCTATGGAAGAATTTCCTTTAAAGGAAAAAGTCCCTGTTAGACACTAAAACATATGGTATTCAAATCATAAGCCAAAAAATTAACAAGAGTTTGTATTAGAGGTTATCTTAATACCGTAAAACAGAAAAATGAAGAAACAGGCTTGATATGATATAAAGACAAGAAAAATACCAGTCACTGCAATTTTAAAGATAGACATTTTCTAAACATCTGTATTTTGCTGGTCTAATTGAGGTACCAATGTCACATTTAGGGTATCATGGAAACAGGGTAACTGGAGATTGCACAATTTATGGGGTAACTGAATAAACAGAAAACAGAATTAAACAGAAACTTTTACCAGCTTGACATGGATGAAGGTGGTGTGTGTGTGTGTGCGTGTGTGTGGGTGTGTGTGTGGTTTCTTATAGCTGTTTCTGAGATAAATTCATAATGATAGGTTAGCCATGCTGGGCTTGTGGGAGACTCACAATCACAGCACAAGTGATTAGATAATCAGATAAGGACAAATTGTCAAGGAGAGATTAAGAAAGGAGACTGCAGAGATACTGATAAAGACTTAAACCTTCACTGGCATTTTTTTTTTAACTTTTACTGGAAAATACCACAGCTTGGAGGTTTGAAGAAATGAGTCTTCATGCCCTTGAAATATTTTTTAGGGGAAAAAGTGAAATCAAAGTAGTTCAAGTTATATGATATAACTAACTCTCTAAGGAAAGAATAAAAAAGTCTTTGGAAATTCTCACATGCTTAGTGTCTTACTTTTTTTGTTCATTTCTAAGTCATTCACAACCTTTCCTATAATATTCTAGTGCAGTGATGTGATAACACAATAAAATACATTTCCTACAAAAACATTTCTACTATAAATACATGTTTTCTGGATATCACTAAATATTCTGACTATTCTCAACATTGCCTTATAGCAACATAATCCATAAAGTAGATTATTCCCCAAATATGCTTCTCATAAGATTTAATAGGAATGTTTCTTAGTGACCAGATTTTCAGGTCTTTCCTCTTCTCAGTTACTGGCCAAGAAAGGGAGCTGGAAGTACTTTTTCATGAGTGGCCTACATGATTTTTTAATGGACAGGTAAGAAAGGAAATGGCAAATTAAAGAAACATTGAAAATAATAAAATAAGTGAATATAGTTTTTAAGTATTCTTCAATTAAGCATTGCTCAATTAAACTTTTACTTAGGTTTAAGATGTTTATTAAGCACTTTTTACAAAAATACCTAAATTTATGATCACTATGATCACTATTGTCTCTCAGGTTTGTATTATATTTTACCAAGATAAAAGCATTAAAAGCATCTGAAACACCTTCCTTTGAAATTTCAAAGGTCCCTATTCTCTATATATGTTGTCCTTTTTTCATGTAAAATGTAAAACAGCATCCTCTGAACTACCAAAGTTAAGTTTAAAATGTGACAAAGTGAGGAAAACAATAAACTGAGGTCATTAACAGAGAATACTAGAGATAGCTAGTATACCAACACCCAAAATATTACTACCTGAAGCAAAAATATGATAATAAGACAGATAGATGAATTAAAATCAAATTCACAATCAAATTATGCACTGGTGGGCAAACCGAAAAAAGAAGAGGTTTAAGAAAAATAATAAAATAAATGTTTAGAAATTCCTGTGAAAGCATTCTTCATAGAGAAAGATCCTGTATCATTATAATAAAAAGTGCATCTCAGTCAGTTCACACACTATACTGGAGTATTTCTTTAGTACTTGCTAAATGATTGCTATCCATGTTTTTTTGGAAAACATTTTATGATGCCTTCAAAATTTTCAACTGAATTGGATTTCCTGAATATACAGCATATGCTTTTATATCACCATCTAGTGTTCATTTTGTTTAGTGACAATAAAAATGAAATGAAATTAGAAAACCTGCAATATCCCTAGCAGTGAGGAATGCATAATTCTCACCTGGCATTAGCAACTTAACATATCAATGGTCCACTTCAATGACATTTTTTTCTGAGCTACCTCTGTCCTTCTTCATACAGACATTGAGTTAGTGGTTCTAGAAATGTAACTAAAAGTATGACAGATTTTTAGCTAATGTGACATAATAATGTGTTACTACTTGCTTCTTTATGAAGCTCACAAAAGTGACAGTAAATAAATAGTATACACTAAGCATAGTAGGATAAAGAGAATAGGGAAAATAACAATAGATAAAACATATAGTATTTTCAAATTTGGAAAGAATGAGTGGAAATTGATATCAGTTTAGAGAAATTTAAAAGGTAAGGAAGACTGAAGGATGCCAGTACAAAAGTAAAACCTAAAATGTTTCCAAAAAGAAAGACACTAGCTTTTCTAAAGTTTCATCCCTACTAATTATAAATAAAGAAAAATTGAAGACACAGTATCTAGGACTTAGGTTTTACCCTAGAGGAAAGAAGCAATTCCTAGGTTGACAGTGGTGAGAAATATCAAGAATCTATCTGTGAAACATAGAAACCAGCTGGTTTCTATAAAGTGAAGGAAAAGGTTGGGGAACTTTAATGGACATTTACAAAATAAAACAAATAAAAATTTTATCTCAATAAATGAAGAAGAGATTTCAGTTCTACCTGAACATTTGAGAGTGAATTTCCCATAAGTATAGGGATAAATTAGAAAATGAAATAAGAAGAAAAAATAAAAGTACAATAATTTACTCAGCTCAGAACATTTAAAAAGTAACAATGATGGAAGAACCTGAACACTGATTTGATCATTTGTGATATATTTTGCTATATTGGGTGTTTGTGTGTGTGTTTGTAGGGTTTTTTTTTTGTGTGTGTGTGTGTGTGGGTACTGAGAATCAAACTCAGGACCTGGTGCTTGCCAGGCAGGTGCTATGCCACTGAACCACATGATAGCAAAAGTAACAAGAGCAAAAGGGAGGAGCAAGCCTCATTTCCTTTCTTATATTGTATGCAGGCTACCTGCCTTAGGGCATAGGCACACTCACATCCCCCCCAGTCCCAGTACTAGACAATAAACCAATCACAAACTCTAGATTCAGCAATTTCTGAAATGCCTCCTACCATGATCATATGAGGCTGTGGGGTACATCCAGACACAAACTGTAACATCTATGTTAGTTAAAGCTATTGAATTTTTAATTTTATTTTAAAAAGCAAAACAGAAGAAAAGGATAGAAAAACAGAATTTCAAAAAATAGTAGGAAATTAACATGCTAATGTATTGCATATTATTATCTTAGAAGTAGTTGTTTAGGTTATAAGATCTAGGCATGAAAAATGATGAAACAAACAATGACAGCTCAAACTTCTTTTTGATGAACTAACAGAGCTCAGTAGTATAGTTATCTTGTATACATATACATACATACATTTATATATGTACACCTACATACATATAACCTTTTCCTTATTCCTTTTCTCCTTTCTCCTATCCCAGCTGTTCTTTTCTTTCATTATTACAATATCTATTGTACATTTTTGATCTTATTACTCTTTCAGTTTTTTTCATTTTATTACTTTTTACACTAGAGTGACAATACAATATTTATAAATGTGAGCTTGATTTATTTCATTTATGAGTATGTTCTCAAGTTGCCTCTATTTATTTATAAAAGCCTCAAGATTGTAAATATTCAATTCAGTCTTTGAAACAACCTTGGAGACCATATGCTATTTGGTATGGAGAATGAAAAGTAAAGATTACATGAGTCTATAAGGAAGCCTTCAAGTAGGAAAGAGGGAATAACACTGAAATTGAGAAGCACCTCAATAGGTACTGTGAAAGTAAAGGGGCTATCATACAGATTAATACAGGAGTAGTGAAATACAGGGAACACATCTTACAGCAAAGCTGGCAAGAATTATGTATAGCAAGTTCATAGAGAACACATTCCCAGAAGCTTAGACTGAGAAACGACTTGTAGAGGTTGGTGTGCTTAAGAATTTAGGCTTTAACTGATAGGCTAGGGGGCTATTAAACCACTAACTTGAGGTCTAATTTGGCCAGCTGCTTTTTCTTGTGAATAGTCTTTTAAGCACAGCTGCACTCATTCATTCATGTAGTAGCTATGGACGTTTTAACATTACTCTGAGCAGTTCTGGCAGACACAACAACTCATAAAATCAAAAATATTTACTTTCCAGCCCTTTGGAGGAGTGTGCTTATCCCTGCTGGAGAGGCATTTAAAGACTTTGAACTGAATGATAAAATCAGATTTTCGATGATACAGAGAGGGAAATGCAAAATGAAGCAGGAAGCAAGCTGTATGACCCTGAACAAATCATGTTCTTCTTCATTGTAAAATTGGAGTAATAGAACTTCAAAGGATCATTATAAAGATTGAGGTGAGGAAAGTGAAAAAATAGCATAGTGTGAGGTACATAAATGGTAATTTTAAAAACAAATATTTTAATGGGTACAGTGTTTATTAAACATGCTATAACTTATTTGACTCATTGCTTAACTCTTTCCAATATTACAAATAATGATATTGAAAACTTTTTTCATGATATGTGAATTTTCCCATCAAGAGATTGCAGGCTAAAAATAGACCCCCCCCCCAAGAAGTTTAGTCTCAAATTGGGAAGGATACAAAGTCCTGCACTCTGCAATAAGAAGCTAGGCCTGGCACATAGGGCTTTCAGAGGTAGCTAGGTCTGCTTACTTTCCTTATGTAGCAATGTAAGAAAGAACATGGCTTGGCTTGGGTGATTCCCATAGAGGGGAATGGATGGACCCAGTGTCTTTTGGTGGGGGGAAGACCTCACAAACCCAGAGACCATAAAGCTAGGTGGAGAAAACTGAATGAAGTTTAGAGAAGAACACAAAATGTGGAAGTTGCTGAAATGATTACAGCTGGAGGAGAGACATCATTTACTAACTAGGCCCATCATAAAAAGTGAGGCAGAATTCATCATCACACACACAAACTTGAGTGTGGAAAAAAACTGTCCTAGCAAGGAATCACTGGTGCTTCCCCATTACTGCTGGATTCCAACATTGGTGACCCTGGAAAGAAACACAAAATAATTTTTCAAAGAACAAAGAAAAATATTTTGGATACACATTTTTTTTTTGCTATTACTGTTTTTTTTCTCTTTTTTTCACTGCTTTTACTCTTTTTTCTTTTGTCCCATTCTCTTTTTTCTAATTCTATTAATTACCTTTTACTTCTTTTTTATTTAAAGAAAAAATTTTGAAACAGAGTGTAGAAACAATACAAAATCTCAAAAAAAAAAATAACAAAAAAACAAAAATAGTAACCAGTAAGAAATCACTAGTTGATAATTACATACTTTCCTCTTAGATGCAGTTGTTCAAGTTACAAAAGTAAAGCTCACAAAGTGGATATCCAAACAGTGAGATGGCAGTCAGTTTTGTTCATCCATCCAACTAAAACTTTAGCAACATGGTTATTAATTCCACACGCTCAAACATACATGCAGTTATATCCTTTAGAATACTCTCTTTTCCTTTTTTTTCTTTACAGTAACTATAATCCATTCTCGTAAACTACTTAGAAGTTCTACACATGTATAAGTCTCCATACATAAACCTAGCCTTTCTGTATTAGAGGGAGAAACAAATGAAAACAAGTCAACAATACAAATTCTTAGAGAAACACGAAATGAAAAGAACATACAAAAACACAACACTGGGTGATCTACAGTAGTCACTATGATATTTTGTTATTTTGTTATCTTGTTATTTTCAATAAAATTGTCTATATTGTCAAATATAGTATAAACTTAGCATTGCATTACACTATTAATAAAATCTAAGCACTGGAGACATTATAGGACTTCAAAGGCAGTTAACAATCAAACCAGAATGGTTATCCTATTGAATCCTGTCATCTTCAGAGTAGTTGCCCCTACTCTCAGACCTGACACTCTCATGCATATCAGATTCAAATAAAATTAGTCAAGATAAAACAGTGATATAACCAATCTTCTTTATCTTATCTCTTGCATGCTATTTTTCTGTCATTTGTTTACTTTTCTCCTTCATTCCACTGTCTGCCCATTTCTTTGAGGCCTTTCTGCCATTATTCCTGGAACCCTGGTGATTTTCTTCTCTCTCTCTCTAGAATGTCCTTCAGTATTCTTTGCAGGGTTGGATTGGTGGTCACAAACTCCCCCAGTTCCTCTTTGCCATGGAAATATCTTGTCTCTCCATTAATTTTGAGAGACAGTTTTGCAGGGTACATCATTCTTGGTTGGAGGTTATTTTCTTTCAGGGCTTGGAATATTTCACTCCAAGCTCTTCTTGATTTGATGGTTTGCACTGAGAAGTCTGCTGTGATTTTGATGAGTTTTCCTTTATAGGCAATCTCTTTCTTTTTTCTGACCACTTTTAATATTCTGTTCTTGTGATGGATTTCTGGGATCCTGATTATTATATGTCTGGGTGTAGATCTGTTTTGGTTGTAGCTGGCTGGAGTTCTGTTTGCCTCATTTATCTGAACTTCACTTCTGTTACCTATGTTTGAGAAGTTTTCCTTAATTATTTCTGTGAATAGACTTTTTATTTCATTTGTATTTGTTGCTGCATCTTCATTTACATATTTTATTCTTTGATTATAAATCCTCTTGTCATCTTGTAGCCTTTGTATCATTGCTTCCTGATTCCTTGTTATTTTTAAGAGATCCTTCCATTCATGATCACACTTTGCAAATCTATCTTTAAGTTTTGAAAGTTTGTCTTTAGTTTCTGTTAAAAGGTTTTGCCAGGTTTCAATGGAGTTTTTAATTTCCTGATATTCTTTTTGGATCTGTTTTATATACTCTAGGTTTTGTTTATATTCTTCATCAAAGGCTTCTCTCCTTTCTTTGGGTTCCTCTATTCTTTCATTTGTGTCTACTTGAAGATTACCCAGGATTTCTTTTATTAATCTTCTTATATCTTGCTTCATCTGAGTTAGAATTTCAGATTTAAATTCAACGATGAAGTCACAGATGTATTTCTTTATTTCCGATGAGGCTGTCTCTGACATTACAGGTTTACTGCTCTCAACCTTCTCTGCATCTACCTCTGTTGGACTCACTTTCCCTGGTTCCGCAGTTGGGGACCTTTTGCTCTTTCTCTGCCTTGTCATGTTTCCGGCCCCCTTCAGACAGGTCAGTGGTGGAGGTCTCTGGGCCTTTTGTATGGCTTACCCCTTTTACTTCTTAATAGACACCTTTATATCATTTTTCTCTTCTCAACTTCCAGTGCTTAATTTTCACAATTCACTTCTTATATTCTCCCATTAAGATATCTATGTATATATATTCTTGTACTGGGGATTGGGCTCACAACCTTGCACTTGCCAGGCAAGCACTTATGTCACTGAGCTAAACCCCCAGCCCTAACCCCTCTATTATTAATAGTGTAGTTAGAAATTTTCATGAAATTCTAGGCAAGTAACTCTATGGCATTACTGTTACATTCTTCACTGTTGATAGTGGACGTATAATGGTGTATTTAGTAGATATTTATTATAAATTAATATTTAGGTGTCTTGCTGTTTGTACCATAAATATAGATATTTTTTATATAATTGTTCCTTATGGTATGTCAATATTAAGTTTGTAATGGATATTATTCTGTTACTATTTCTGTTGTTGTTGGCATGCTGACATAACTAGCTGTTAACTTATTTCCTCTGTATGCCAGTATAAGTACTATATTTGCGTCATTAACAATACTGCAGTCCTTTTCTGAAGAACTAGATGGTGACCCATTTAAATTTCATTCTTCCCTCACAAATCAACAGAAGTTATTGGATTTTGGAGCAGAGGTAAAGGCCTATAGTTATCCATGCCCAAAGTACATCACTGAAAAGCAAATGCTAAGTAAATAGATCTTCTTATTAGCAATAAACTCTTTTTACTATAACCAGCCTGCAAACCTCAGCACACAAAAACAAGAAAAATATGAAAGACAAAAAAATGCCTCCAATTTTCCAATCCTTCCAAAATAAATACATGAGGCTGATGGGTGGATATAAAGCCACACAGCTGAATAACTCAAAATGACAAGAGATAAAAATCTAATAAATTGTTTCGGGTGCTAAAAGAAGATAAAGTAAATGAATAATGAACTTAGTAAGCAAAAACTCAGTGAATCTATAGAAGATACTAATAAAAGTTAACAGGGTTAAATAAAATGATATTAAACATTAATGTTCATTTTCATGAAGAATTAGAGTCCATGAAAAGTGATTGTCTTGGTTATTTTTCTCTAGTTGTTTAGACAAAATACCTGATACCTAAAATTAAGGAAGGAAAGGTTTATTTAGCTCACAGCTTGAGAGATTTCAGTCTACAGCTTCAAGGCAGAGTGGCATGGTAGAAGGGTAACAGTTCATAGTGGCAGGAAACAGCAAAAGCAACAAGAGCAAAAAGGGAGGAATGCATGCATTCTTTCTGCCCCTTATAATGTATGTAGACTACTTGCCCAAGGGTGGGTGTATCACTCACACCTATAATCCCAGCACTGGACCATAAATCAAACACAGACTCTAGAAGCCAACCTCTGAAAAGTGCCTCCATGACTCCATGGAGATTTTGGGGGGACATTCAGATGCAAACCATAATGATGATCAAATGAAAATCCAGGAGATAAAAATCTTTCTACAGAAAGAATGTGTAGCAGAAGTGACAATATGAGTCCAGAGTACCAGAACTACAAGATAGGGCTGTGGCCAGTGACCACAAATATATATTCAGAGGTAACATCAAAATCACAAAAGAACATGAAAACTTGATCCAAACAGCTGCTAGATAATGCAAAGATGACAAATCTAGGATTAATTACAACTACTAAAATATAAAAGACAGCACAAAAGTAATAAAGAAGTACTAGCAAAAATATTTCCCAATATGGGGAAATAATTTAACATATAGATATTTGATTAGACTAGCCATGATTAGAAAAGAAATGTGGCACAACACACTATGGTCAAATTCCAAGAATTCAATACAAAGAAAGAATCTTAAAAGCTGTTAAACAAAGGTAGTAAATCACTAATAAAAATAAACCAAATAGAATTACAACACATTTTTCAATGCAAACATTCAGCCACAAGATCTTGGAGTGAAGAGATTCAAGGGACTAAGGGAATTCAAGCACTAAAAGAAAACAATTTCCAACTTAGACTAGTATATCTTCAAAAATGATTTTTTTCAAAATTTATGGAGAAATAAGTTCCTTTCATGAATAAGAGCCATTAAGAAATTTATGGTACTTGCTGGGGATTTAGCTCATCAGCATAAGCACTTGCCTGGCAAGTGTAAGGTTGTAAATTTGATCCCTGGTACTATCCCCCAAAAAGAAATTCATGACTACCAAAAAACAAGCACTGAAAAATTTCTCAAGGATATCCTAGACAGAGAAAATAACACAAACAATGCCAAAAAGTGTGCAGCAGGTAGTGTGACCAGTTAAGCCGAACGAGAAAGAGAGAAAGAGAATCAACAACAGAAAAATAGTACAATGGCAGGAACAAGCCAATACATTTTAGTAATAATTCCCAGTGTCAATGGCCTAAATTTCCCAATCAAAAGGCACTGATTGGCAGACTGTATCAAGAAACAACAGTTACTGGTATTTTGCATACAAAAACTACATTTAATAAAAAGTTCATAGGCTAAAAATTAAAGAATAGAAATGAATACTCCATGCAATACAAAACCAAAAATATGAAAGAGTAGTTATCTTATTTTCTGACAAAGTGAGTGTAGAGCCCCCCAAATCAGAACAGTCAAAGGTCACTACCTATTAGTTAAGTGAACAATTCAACAGGAAAAGACAATTACAAACACATATTTACTGAACTATTACTCCAGTTTCATAAAAAATACAATTGAACATAAAATATTAGACAAAAATGAACATAGTTTTAGGGACAAGGACTGAATACTCCACTGTCACAAATAGATCAACTGCACACAAACTTAATAAAGAAATATCAGAGCTAAACCAAAACTTTTAGCCACTGGAATTAATAGATATCTATAAAGTATTTGACTAAGCAACAATAGCATACAAATTTTTTCTTAGCATTTCATGGAACTTTCTCCAAAACAGACCATATAGTAGTCTGCTAAAGCATGGCTAAATAAATGCAAAACAATCTAATGTACCTCATACATACTATCAGATCATAACAAAAAAATAATACCTAGAAATCAATGACAAAAGACACAACAGAACTTATACAAACTCATGGGAATTAAACAATATACACTGATATACTCAATGGTTCACATAAGAAGTCAAGAAAGAAATTAGACAGTTCATGAAATAAAACACAGCAGAACTTATTGGAAACAATGAAAATAGTGCTAAGATGTAAATTTATAACTGTGAATGCCAACATCAAAAACACAGAGCAAGCTTAAATGAATTACCTAAAGATTCAAATTAAAACCCTAGAAAAACAAGCAATCCAAACCTAAACTAGTTTAAAGAAGGAAATTATAAGGATCAGAGCAGAAATTAGTTAAATTGAGACAAAATAAATACAAAGAATTGATGAATCCAAGAGCTTATTCTTTGAAAAAATAAATCAAATGAAGACAACCTTAGCCTATCTTACAAAATAAATAAATAAAAGACCCAGATCAATGTAATTAGAAATGGAAAGGCGAAATCACAACCATTGCTGAAATCCAGAAATTATAACTACTACAAAAACCTGTACTGTGATAAAATGAAAAATTAAGAAGAAATGAATAGATTTCTAGGTACATAAAACTACCAAAGTTGAACCAAAAAGATTTCAGAACCCTGAACAACCCAATAACAGGCCAAGAAATTGGCCTAATAAAAACCTACCAAGAAAACCTCAGAATTCAGTGCATTCTCCATTAAATTATGCAAGAATTTCATGGAAAACCTAACATCAATACTCCTCAAAAAGTTTTAATGACATTGAAAAGAAAAGCATACTCTAATTGTCATTCTTGGAAGCTATTATTACCTTGATTCCAAATACAGACAAATACCCAAGCAAAAAAAATACAAATAACAGTCATTATCTTTAGTGAATATAGACACAAAAATCCTCAACAAGATACTGATAAAAAGAATGCAACAAGTCATCAAAATTATTATGCATCATGACCCTGTAGACTACATCTAAAAGAAATAAGAATGATTCAACATTAGCAAATCAATAAATGTAATATATCACCTGAATAGAAGCAAGATCATCTCAATTTACAGAGAAAAAACCTCTGACAAAAAATGCAACATCCATTCATGATTTTTTAAAAAAATCTGACAAAAAATTGGTGTAGAAATACTTTATTTGAATCTGATAAAGCCAGTCATGACAAGCCAACAGTCAAAATTAATTAAAAATAAGGAAAACTGATGACTTTACCTCTAAAATCAGGAACAAGGAAAAAAAACCACTATCACCAATCTTTTTCAATATACTAGTTATTATGTTAGAGAAATTAAGCCAGAGAATGAAATAAATGAGATACATTTGAAAAGGAAGAAATAAAACTGTCATTATTTGAAGATGACTGAATCTCTACTTAGAAGGCCAAAAGAATTCTACCAAAAGATTCTAGGAATTAGGGCCTGGGGATTTAGCTAAGCAGTGTAAGCGCCTGCCTGACAGGTGCAAGGTCATGAGTTTGATCCCCAGTACAAAAAAAAAAAAAAAAGATGCTTTTAAAAAGATTCTAGGAATTAATAACAAAATTAGGAAGCATAGACGGATACAAAAGCAACACATAGATTCAACTGAGTTTTGGACAATAATGAACTGACTGAGAAAGAATTTAGGAAGATAATACCATTTACAATGTCTTCTAGAAAAATTAAATCATTACTAATGAACCTAACCAAGGAAGTAAAAGAGCTCTACAATGAAAATTGCAGTACTCTAGAAAAACAAGATCAAAAAGGACATCAGAAAATAGGCAACATAAATGTCAAAATGGGCATACTTTTAAAATTTATATAAATATTTCACACAATTGCAGTCAGAATACCAATGACATTCTTCATAGACCTGAGACGACAATCCTAAAATGCTTATGGAAAAAGATGAGACCAAGAAAGTATCAAAATAGATCAAAAGTCTAAATATTAAAAGAGAAACACTTTATCTTTTGGAAGTTAAAATAGGTAAAACTCTTGAAGACATAGACGTAGGCAAGGACTTTGTGAGCAGAACTCCAATTGCACAGGAAATAACACTAAGAATCAATAAATGGAATTATATCAAATTAGAAAGCTTTTACACAACAAAGGAACCAAGCAATAGAGTGATGAGGCAACCTACGAAGTGGAAAAAGATGTTATTAGCTACTCCATGGACAGAAGACTAATACTTCAAATATATAATGTTAAAAATTAGAACTCCCAAAATAAAAGAACCAATAAAAAATTGACAACTGAAATAAAGAAGAAATAAAAATGGCCAATAAATACATGAAAAAAATTTAACGTTGCTGGCTATTACAGAAATGCAATTTAAAATGCAACTAATTCTTTCTAATTCCAGAATAAATAACTATTTTTAGGAAATCAAATGAAAATAAACGCTGTTTAGGCTGAGGGAAAAAAGAAAACCTAAAAGTGTCAGTGGAAATGTAAACTAATACCAAATATGGAAATCATTATGGAGATTCCTCAAAAACTAAAAATAGAAATTCTATTCTATCCAGGTATGCTTCTTTCTTCTCAAAATATTAAAAGATATCATATTACTTGGCATATGTATAATAATTTTAATAATAGCCTAATTCACAATAACTAAATTTTGAAAGTGACTTATATGTTCATCAATAATGGAATGGATAAATAAAATGCAGTATTGCCACACAAAATATTACTACTAGGCCACAAAGCATGATAAAATTTAATCATTTGTAGAAAAATGGATGCACCTTGAGACCATATTGTAAGGTATGAGAAATCAGATGCAAAAGCTTAAATTACCACATGGTTTCTCTTATATGAGAAAACCAAAATACAAAGAACAAAATAAAAATTATATAATAGAAATACAGAGAAAATTCTTTTGTATAAGGTAAGGGTGCCAAAAGATGGAGGAAGAGGAGTGATAAGGGAGAAGAGTACAAAAACAAATCGAGATGTGTTATGTACATTTATCAACTCTACATGAGTTATGTGATCATTTTGTACTGAAAATATGTACTAGTGAAAAATAAAAATAAAAAAGGATAAGTCTTACTGTTACAGTTTATGTCAAGGATGTCCCTTCAAAGCTTCATGCAGTCAGTGGGGCTGCTTTTCAGAAGTGGTTGAATCTAGACTTTGTGATTGATTTATTGTCTAGTGCTGGGATTATGGGTGTGAGTGCTGCACCCACTCTAGGATGGGTAGTCTGCATAAAATATAAGGGACAGAAAAAGTCTTCTCTCACTCTCCTCCCTTTTGCTTGTTGTTTTTGCTGTTTTCTGCTGCCATGAACCATTGTCCCTCTACCATGCCATCCTGCCTTGGAACCAGCTGATTATGGACTGAAACCTCCACAAACTGTGAGATAAATAAGCCTTTCCCTCCTTAATTGTAGGTGTTGGGTGTTTTGTCTCAGCAATGAGGGATAAGAAATTGAGACACTCACCATTTGATATATCATCAAAGCTCTTGTCAAGGAATGATTAAGAAAGTCTAATATAGAGTAAAGAAACCACCTTTCGCATTCATGTAGCTAAGAAGCTAGCATATGTTGTGCGAAAAATAATTAAGGAAAATAATAAAAATATTAACAGTCATAAACTGAAGCCATGACTGCCATTACTTTCTTTAAAGTGAAAAAAAAGCAAAACAGAAAAAAGGGAAGAAATAATACAGAATTTCAAAGAAAAAGAAAAAAACTAAATAGTAAGAAATCACTAGTTGATAAATTACATATTGTTTTCTAGATATAGTTATTCAAGTTACAAAATTAAAGCATACAAGGTGACATTCAAACAGTGAGGCTGAAAACAGTTCTGTTCAATGATCCAACAAGAACTTAACAACATGGTTAACAATCTTACACACTTAAAAACATATGCAGTTGTATCCTTTAGAGTACTTTCTTTTCCTCCTTTTGCTTTTCAGGTCCATTATCTGTTTAGTTGTATCATGTTCAGCTTGCTCAGTACCTTACTGATTTGTTGTTATTTACTATTTATTTATTTTGACTTTTTTTATTATTTTGAAGGTAGCAAAATACAACAGGACAAGATGGAAAAAAGCCAACTGAAACAGTGCAGTGAAATTGGTACAGAAACCTCAACAGGTTACTGGCATAACAGTAATAAGTACCATAGTATATCCCGTTATCTTCACAACAGTTGTTCTTTCAATCAGGTATAGCCAAATCAAAGGAAATACAGGACATTCTAGAACTTATCAAACAGAACATTGAATAGAGCAATACCATTAAGCAGAACAAATAAAAAAGTGATAACAATATTTGCCTTCAAAGAGATGGTAGAAGGAAATCCCCCTTATTTACTACATTGCATATGGTCAACCTCTCAAGAGATGTCTAGATCTCTGGCTCTCACTTGCTAATGGAGGGAGGGGATTGATTCTCAGCCCACATGGTATAGGCTCATGGGAGCCACTGAGTGAGTCTTCTCCTGCCTCATACCAGGGATGCTTAAGGAGAGGGTGGGCAACTGCCTTTGTGTGCTGTGCCCTAAGTCCCTCCATAGTC
>PVLA01013575.1:0-36047 GCA_004027455.1 Hydrochoerus hydrochaeris
GAGTGCATGGTGAGGGCCCAAATCTGCAATATGGGTCCCACTGGCTTCTTGGACATCACTGGGCAAGACCCAGTTAGACCTCTCTGCTTGTTTGTGGCCTGGAATGGTCTGGGATGCAGCTGGTGATCTTACAGCCTGGGAGCAGGCACAAAGTCCCTTTCTGTGCTCTGGGATTCCACCAGAGTGTGCAATGAGGGCCCAAAGCTGGAATCTGGGTCCCACGTGCTGCTTGGTGGTTGGGTTAGGCCCCCATCCCTGTTTGTGCCCTGGGGGGGGTCTGGGACACAGCGGGTTGTCTTACTACCTGGGAGCAGGCTCAAAATCACTTTCCATGTGCTAGGATTCCGCCAGATAATGGTGAGGGCCCAAAGCTGGAATCTGGGTCCTGCTAACTGCTTGGCATTCACTGGGTGTGACCCGGTTAGCAGAATCTATATTTATACAGCATTGAATTTGGTTTTCCTCTACTTGCTTAACACTTTATATATTATGTTTTCATTAGAGATTGCATCCTGCAGTTTTGTGATTCTTCTGAAGTCCTGAGTGTAAGCCCGGCTTCATAAAATTTGTTTATGAGAGTTCTTCCTGCTTGTATTTTTTGGAAGAGTCTAAGGAAAATTGGTATTAGTTACTGTTTGAAGGTTTAATGGAATTCAACTGTAATGCTATTTGGTCCTGGACTTCTTTCTTTTAGAATGTTTCTAATTGATACCTCATACTTTTCCTTTGAAGTTTTCTAGATCTTTCTATGTATGTATGATTCTTTGAGGGTAGTATGTTACTAGGAATTTTTCCATAACTTCCTAATTATTGAATTGCTATCAATTTGTACCTATTTGGAATATACCTTCATAATGCTTTTAACTTGAGGCATCAATTATATTTCTTTCAGTCATGATTTTATTTATTTACATATTCTTGCTTTTTATTACTTTGAAAGTTTTCAATTTTCTTCTCCAAAACTTAATATAAATTTTATTAAATGAATTGGATTTTTTTCCCAGTACTGAGATCTTAACCCTATGGATTTTACACTGAACTGCAACTCAAGAGTTTATAATAACAATTTTCTTAATGTATGTATGACACCAGAATCATATCCATTCAGAAAATATATTAAAATAATGTTGTCTTATCATCTGCAAAATTGTATCATTTACTTGTATAAGAAACTGTTCATACTGTACTATAAAACATCATTTTTTTCATGCATGGCTTCACACTGTAATTAGCTTGAGAGAAATATTGTTACTCTCAGACTTTGCTTTGTTTGAATAGTGCTGAATCTCCAGCACACTAAATACACACACACAGACACACAGACACACACACACACACACACACACAGAAACACACAAAATACACTATTTTAAAATATTTTACTGTCTAGTTTCTCATCATTAAGAAACACCACATCCTTCTGGCCAAAATGTCACATATTCTTCTTATAAATGCATGCACATATGTACAATGTTCCTCTACTGATGCCTGTTTTACAAGCATCATCTCTTATCTGAATTCACAATGCCAGATCATTCTTCAAACCATAAATTTTAGGGATATATCAAATCTAGGTCATCTTCTACTTTTAAAAAAAATATTGAATGAAAAATACATTTTGGTCAGGACCACTTGCAGACTATGGAGGAAGAAAACAAGAAATAAACAAGAAGCAAGCAGCCTCTATGAACCAGTTCTATATGTGGTCAGCCAACACCCAGAGACAGCCGAGTCCCCAGTGCATTGGTTGGAAAACAGGAAGAGGCACCCCCAAAAAGCAATCTGTTGATCTAGAGGAACATAGGCTGTGATCATAGCAATTGTGGTGAAATGAAATTTGATTCTTGTGGTGTTTGGTGTTTCCATGACTTTGCAAGTCTGGAGCAGGTACTCTGAACATCTATTCAGAGAATCGTGGTACACAGTTTGGCATCTATTGGATCTTGTGTTCTGAAGGTGATAGCCATTGTTAACTCTCTATTATCTTGTTTAGAAGTCCTATATCATTTTCATTATTTTGCTGGGTTGGGTTTTATTCTGTTTTGCTTATTTATTTGTTTGTTTGTTTCATTTTGTTTTATCCTATGGCATGGGCATCTAGTTCAGAGATCAAGACATTATGGTGGCTATTTTGGATTAATTGTTGTCTTGTTTTGAAGTCTTTATAGTATTTATTCTTTTGTTTTTGTTGGTTGTACTCTGTTCTTTCTTTCTTTTTTTATTTCTTCTCTGTGTGAAGGAATCTATAGCTGTTTTTGAAGAATTTTGGTAATGATTGGTTTTTTAAAAATTTTTATTTAAAGGGATAAAACAAAAAAGGATAGAAATATTACACAATTTCAAAAAAACAAACAGTGAGAAATCACTAGCTGATAAATTACATATTGCTCTTTTAAAAATAATTGTTCAAGTTACAAAATTAAAGCAGACAAAATGGGCACTCAAGCAGTGAGACTGCAAACAAATCTGTTCAACAATCAAACAAGAACTAAGAAATATGGATAACAATCCTGCACACATAAATATACATGCAGTTATATCTTTTATGGAACTTCCTATTTTCTCTTTTTTACAATAGCAATTATACATTTTTTAATTAAATAGAGAAAAAAACAAGAAAATGGTAGAAATATTACAATATTTCAAGAAAAGTAGATAAACAGTAATAAATAACTAGTTGATATATTACATATTGTTCTTTTAGAAATAGTTATTCAAGTTACAGAATTAAAACACACAAAGTGGATACTAAAGCAGTGAAAGTGCAAATGGATCTGTTCAACAATCCAACAAGTACCTAGAAATATGGTCATCAATCCCACACATACAAACATACATGCAGCTATATCTTTTATAGCACTTCTTATTTCCTCTTTTTTTAAAATAGCAATTATACATTTTAAGAATTTTATTTAAAGAGAAGAAAAACAAAACAAAACAGAAAAAAAGGGTAGCAACAATACAGAATTCTAGAAGAAAGGAAGAAAAAGGAGAATGAGAAAAAGCCTCACTAAGAAATCAGTAATGTATAAATTATGTACTGTCATCCTGGATGTAGTTGTTCAAGTTACAAAGTTAAAGGGTACATAGTAAATATTCAAACAGTCAGACTACAAACAGTTTTGCTCAAAGATCCCACAAAGATTCAGCAATATGGTCATTTGTTTTACACACTCAAACTTACATGCAGTTATATCACTTAGAGTACTTTCTTTTCCTCTCTTTTTTACAATAGCATTTATACATTTTGGTTTTATTAAATTTGTAGTTCTTATTTACTTTTTACACTAGAGACACAATATAATATTTATAAATATGATTCTTATTTATTTCACTAAAGAGGATAGTCTCAAGTTGTCTCCATTTGCCTATGATTGCCTCAAGGTCATCCCTTTTATAGCTAAGTAATATTCCATTGTATAAAAATGCCACATCTTTTTCATCCACTCAGCAATTGATGGGCATCTTGGTTGTCACAAGGAATTAACTATCACAAATTGTGCAGCTATGAACATGGGTGCACATATATCACTGTGATATGAACTTTACAGTTCTTTGGGGAAAATACCCAGGAGGGGGATAGCTGGATTGAATGGAACTTCCAATCCTAGTCTTCTGAGAATTCTCCATATGGATTTCCATAATGATTGCACCAGTCTACATTCCCACCAACAATGGAGCAGTGTTCCTTTTTCCCTGCAGCCTCGCCAATATTTGTTATCAGTTGATTTCTTGATGGCAGCTATTTTTTCTGGGGTAAAGTGGAATCTCAATGCTGTTTTAATTTGCATTTCTCGAATGACCAGTGATGGTGAACATTTCTTCATGTATTTATTTTCCATTTGTATATCTTTCTCTGAAAACTGTGTATTCATCTCAGATGCCCATTTTTGGAGAGGGTCTTTGCATTTAGGGGGCTTGAGGTTTTTCAAATCTTTATATATTCTGGACACAAGTCCTTTGTCTTAGTGGTTGCTAGTTAAAATTCTTTCCTACTCTGTACGTTTTCTTTTCACTCTGTTCATGATTTCCTTTGAAGTGCAGAAACTTTTCAATAATGTGAGATCATATTGGCTGATTCTTTGAAGTGTTTCCTCTGCAATTTGTATTTGGTTCATGAATTCTCTGCCTACCCCTATGATTCCAAGACTTCTACCTACCTTGTCTTCCAGTAGATTTAGTGTTTCTGTTTTAATATTGAGTGAGGTCCTTGATTCATTTACACTTTAGTTTTGTGCATGGTGATATGAATGGATCTAGTTTCAGTCTTCAAGATGTAGAGAAAATTTTTCCAACACCATTTATTAAAGAGACTATCCTTCTTCCAGTGGACATATTTAGCCCCTTTGTCAAATATCAGGTGGCTGTGTTTGTTGTAGTTGTGCTTGCATCTTCTAATCTGTTCCATTGATCTTCAGCTCTATTTCTTTACCAGTACCAAGCTGATTTTATTACTGTGGCTTCGTATTACTGTTTCAAGTCAGGAATTGACATGCCTCCTGCCTTGCTTTTGTTGCCTAGAATTGCCTTTGCTATTCTAGGTTTCTTCTGTTTCCAAATGAATATTAGGAATGTTTTCTCTAGATCTGCCAGGTATGTCAACAGTATTTTGATTGGGATTGTGTTAAATCTGTATAACAGTTTTGGGAGTATAGCCATTTTCACAATGTTGGTGCTTCGTAACCAAGAGCAAGGAATGTCCTTCCATTTTCGAATATCTTCTTCAATCTCCTTTTTCAGCGTAGTATAATTTTCAGCATATAGGTCTTTTACATTTTTAGTTAGGTTGATTCCTAAGTATTTCATTTTTTTAGATGTTATTGTAAAGGGAGATATTTCCATAATTTCTCTCTCAGTGAGTTTTTTGTTTGTGTACAGGAATGCTATTGATTTTTGAGCATTGACTTTGTATCCAGCGACACTATTGAATTTGTTTATTACCTCTAGTAGTCTTTTAATGGAGTTTTTTGCGTCTTCTATATTTATGTATCATGTCATCTGCAAATAGTGATAATTTAACTTCTTCCTTTGCTATCTTTACTCTGTTTATTTCTCTCTCTTGTCTGATTGCCCTGGCTAGTGTTTCCAGAACTATGTTGAAAAGGAGTGGTGAGAGTGGACATCCTTGCCTTCTTCCTGATTTAAAGTGAAAGCTTTCAGTTTTTGTTCATTGGGTATAATGTTGGCTGTTGTTTTTTCATACATGGCTTTTATAAGGTTGAGATAGACGCCTTGTATTCCGAGTTTCTGGAGTTTTTTATCATGAAAATGATATCATTTTGCCCTTTGTCAAAAACTTTTTCTGCATCTATTGAGATGACCATGTGGTTTTTGGTTTTGGCTCTGTTGATGTGGTGTATTGCATTTATCGATTTGCGTATGTTAAACTATCCCTGCATTCCTGGAATGAACCCCACTTGGTCATGATGTATAATCTTCTTGATGATTTGCTGCATTCTATTTGCCAGTATTTTGTTGAGAATATTTGCCTCAATGTTCGTTAGTGAGACTGGCCTATAGTTCTCTTTTTTGGTTGCATCTTTCTCTGGTTTTGGTATCAGAGTAATACTTGCCTCCAGGAATGATTTAGGGAGGATTGCTTTTTTCTCAATTTCATTGAAGAGTTTAATGAGTACTGGCATCAAATCTTCTGTAAATTTCTTGTATAATTCAGCTATGAATCCACCAGGACCTGGACTTTTCTTTGTTGGTAAGTTTTTAATTATGTTTTCAATTTCAATAGCTGATATTGGGTTGTTCAAAATTGCTATATCTTCTTGGTTGAGCTTTGGTAGTTCATATGTTTCTAGAAATCTGTCCATTTCCTCTGTGCTTTCCACTCTATGTCAGTAGAGATTTTCAAAGTAGGTATTAATGATTTATTGAATTTCCATGGGATCTGTAGTAATTTCTCCCTTTTCAGTTCTTATTGCATCAATTTGGGTTTTTTCTTTCTTACCCTTGATAAGGTTAGCTAGGGTTTTGTCAATTTTTTTGATTCTCTCAAAAAACAGCTTTTTGATTCATTAATTCTTTGTATTGTTTTTTAGTTTCATTTGCATTGATTTCTGCTCTAATATTTACAATTTCCTCTCTTCCATGAGCTTTGGGTTTAGCTTGCTCTTCTTTTTCTAGAAGCTTGAGATTGAGCATTAGGCTTTATTTGTGCTCATTCTATTTTCCTGGTATGACAGTTTATTGCTACAAATTTGCCTCTTAAGACTGCTTTCATTGCATCCCACAGATTACAGTATGTTGTTTCTATATTTTCATTGAATTGTAGATATTGTTTTATTTCTTCTTTAATTTCATCTGCAGCCCCCTGGTTGTTCAAAGGCTGTTATTTAATTTCCATATTTTTATATAGGTTTTACAATTTCTTTTGCAATTCATTTCCAATTTCATTGCACTATGGTCAGATATTATGCATGGTATGATTTCAATACCTTTGCCTTTACTTAAGAATGTTTTATGGGATAACATTTAGTCTGTTTTGGAGAACGTCCCATGTGCAGCTAAGATGAATGTGTATTCTGATGTGGTTGGGTAGAACACTCTGTAAACATCTACTAAGTCCAATTGCTCACAGGTATGATTCAGTTCTGTTATTTCTTTTCTGACTTTTTGCTTAGTTGATCTATCTCTTTGTGACAATTGGTTGTTAAAATATCCTGTTATAATTGTGTTCTTGTGTATTTGGTTTTTCATGTCCATTAATATCTGTCTTAAATAGTTGGGTGCTCCTATATTTGGTGCATATATATTTATAACTGTTAGTTCTTCCTCGAATTTTTCCACTAACATGTATGTAGTGACCTTCTCTATCTCTTTTAATCATTTTAGGTTTGAAGTTCAATCTGTATGCAAATAGAATAGATAACCCTGCTTTTTTCTGGGTTCCTGTTGCATGGAACACTGTTTTCCATCCTTTGACTTTTAATCTATGAGTTTCCTTTTGGGTCAGATGTGTTTCTTGTATACAGCATATTGTGGGGTCCTGATTCTTGATCCATTCTGTCAATCTATTTCTTTTTATAGGTTTATTGAGGCCATTTATATTTATGGATATCACTGATATGTACTGGCTCGACTTTGCCATGTTATGTTCCAGTTGTTTCTTTCTGCTTTTCCTCTTATTTAGTTGCTTAGCCTACCTGGACTTTTCTTTCTGTTGTTGTTTTGGGCATTGTAGTCATTTTTATCTCTGTCTAGTATGTCCTTCAGTACTCTTTCTAGGGTTGGTTTGGTGGACATGAATTTCCTCAGTTGTTCTTTGTCATGCAAGTATCTTTTTTCTCCATTAAATTTGAATGAAAGTTTTGCTGGGTACATCAGTATGGGTTGAAGATTGTTTTCTTTCAGGGCTTGAAATACCTCACTCCAAGCTCTTCTTAACTTGAGGGTTTGTGCTGAACAGGCTGCCATGATTCTAATGGGCTTTCCCTGATAGGTGAGTTGTGTCTTTTCTCTGACAGTTTTAATATTCTGTTTTTATGCTGTATGCCTGAGATCTTAATTATTATGTGTCTGGGTGTGGATTTATGTTGATTGTGACTATTTGGTGTTCTTTTTGCCTCACTTATCTGCATATCAGATTCTTTCCCCATGTTTGGGAATTTTTCTGCTATTATTTCTGTAAATACTTTATGTATGTCATTTGCCTGCCCTCCTGTATCTTCGCTAATGCCCATTATTCTTATATTGTTGCTCTTGGCATCATCATGAAGCTTATGGATTGTCATTTCATGCTGCTTTGTTACTTTTAAAAGTTCTATCCTTTCCTGATCACTAACAGTGTTCCTGTCCTCAAGGTCTGAAATCCTATCCTCAGCTTCCTTTAGGCAGTTTTGCACACTTTCAATAGAATTTTTTGTTTCTTGGATGTCTCTTTGAGTTTGTTTCATGAATTCTGCTTGTTTTTTATATTGTTCATTCAAAGTGTCAATCAGTTTCCCATGCTCATGTCCTTTTTTCTCTAATTCTTCTTTAGCTGCATTCAACAACTCCTCTACTAAAGTAGTTATTTCTGTCTTTACATGAGAGTTTATTTCTAATTTGATTTCCTCTATACCCTGATGCAGTTGTTTTTTATTTCACTGGCTATCTTTTCAGAGATTCCCGGTGTGTTACTTTTGGGGTCCTCTATTTCAATGTCTCCTATACTTGCTTCTGGTGAACTATATGTTTGAGACTGCATTTTGCTTTTCTGTTTTGTCATTTCACTCTGCCTGGTGTTTTCTATGTGTAGGAGGGCATCACACAGTCTTTTCAGACACCCCAAAGTCTTACAGTTAGTTGGAGTGGGTTTTACTACTGGCCCTATTTATCCCCTGTACACCTCTACTTTAGGGGTATACTCACATTGATACAGTCAATCTGGTGTAGTCCAAAGTTTACCACCTGGGAGAAAAGTTCCAAATTTTCTCACTCTAACTGGATACCACTGAGATCTTCTGCTTTTCCAGGTGGGAGGGCGGGTCCACCTGTAGCATTCCAGGGCAGTTTTCAGTCTTGGATGCCCTCCTCGATGTTTCTGGTGGCAGGGCAGGCCCACAGGGGAGGTTCAGGGTAGCCTACCCCTGAGGTGGGCTTGCACTGAGTTCCAGGTTGCAGGGTAAGCCCACAGTGGAGGTTCTGGGCAGCTTACCCCTGATGCAGGCCTCTGCTAAGTTCCCAGTGGCAGGGCAGGCCCACGGTGGAGGTTCCAGGCCACTTTCCCCTTATTCAGTCTTCTGCTAAGTTCCCAGTGGCAGGGCGGGCCCACAGTGGAGGTCCTGGGCAGCCTACGCCTGATGCAGGCTTCAGCTCAGTTCCTGGAGGCAAGGTGGGCCCACGGTGGAGATCCTGGGCAACCTACACCTGCTAAAGGCCTCTGCTCAGTTCCTGGAGGCAGGGCAGGCCCATGGTGGAGGATCTGGGCAGCTTACCCCTGATGCAGGCTTCCGCTCAGTTCCCAGAGGCAGGGCAGACCCCTGGTAACCATTGTTGATTTTGTATTTTTTTAAGTTCTGTGTCACATACATTTGTTTGATATGTTTGGATTTGTTCTGTTTATCTTGCTTTATTTATCCTCTTTAAGATAAAAAAAATATATCCTAAATATATATCGATGAATTTGGATAAAGCAAGACCAGCAGAATTGATCTTCTTGCTGTTGAGACCCCTCTAAAAGTTGTTGTTTGTGTTTTCAGAATGAAATATGATTTTTAAACACTTCTTATGCATCTGTCAAGAATATAGTATATTGTAAATCACTTCAAACTTGAATTTATATTTTCCATTATTCCAAGAATTTCTAATCTTGCACCCACAACTAGAAATCCAAGTAAACTGTTAAGAAAAATAATGCCATATCGTATAGCAACCTTCTCATACAGGCAGTGCTATAAATGACAACTTACTTATTAGTGTGCTCCTACATTTCTTCTACTGGGAAAATTGTATAAGCCTCTAGTTTTTGCATGAATTGAAGATAACCTCTTAGATTTCAAGGAAGAATGTATAAATGTAAAAATAGATCATATATAGTTAGCTCTGTTCCAAAACCACACTCCATTTTACTTTTATGTGTCCTTATCCGAGGATAGTCATTGATTTACAGTGGATTCATTAAACTTTCCCAAGAATTTACCCCAGCCCAACACATTATCTGCTTCTCAAATACCACAGAGTGGGAACCACATGTTTATTGCTCCTAGGTTTTGCCCCACTTGACAGAGTACCTGATCCTTCAAGTGAAGGATGCATCACACTCTATGGAGCTGCCTGCCCTGTGTTTTCTGCAGATTGGGTTGTGTGATGTATTAATAATATAACAGTGCTAATGCAATAATCCTTAATCTCTGCTCTTCACATGGTCACAGGATGATTATGACAGCTCAGCATATGCCTATCTCACTCCTGGGCTCATTCACTTTCTTTGTCACCAAAGAGTTCAAGATCCTAACTGGAGAAATACCTGATTTCTGCTTAGTGAATTATTTCTCATGTTTGGGTACATAACTGTACACAGATCATGAAGGTAGACATGTTGGCCAAATCTAAGCCACAGATCACAGGGAGGACAGAGATTAGAATGTTAGAGATTCAGTACAAGGCTTAAAACTTCCTGATACTCATCAGGCAAATGGAATGAGATAAAACACAGGAAATAAGAGCATTACTCAGAACTCTGGCAAAGTGTGTGTAATTCAACTAACGTCTGAGAAGGGCACTTGCACAGAAGACTGGGAGTCAGAGTCCATGGAGCAAAGAAGATGCTAACTTCCGTGTGCTCCTGGAAAGATGCAAAGGTAGGAAGAACTGTCTGCCTCTCAACCTTTGTTTTGTTTGCAGAAGGCAAGCAGATGGTGGGACATCGGGCCTTATTCTAGAGGAGTGGACCAGTAAAATCAGCTGAAGGACTCTAAAAAATGCAAAACACCTTGGCTGTTACCTTGCTGCATGTGAGCTTTTTGTTGTTCTCTTGGATCATAAGAGGAAAGCGCCATGTCTTATACATGGGAGACTGTTTACTTCAAGGTTAGTAATGCTGTGTGCACATTGATGAGATGACATAAAACCATCTAAGCTACATTTGCAGTGACACTGAGGAAGGTGTGGGAATAAAGGAAAAACTCTTCCCAACCTAAGCAAACAGGAAGAAGTTAAATATGATCCAACACCAGAGTCTACAACTCCCTGTGTTGAATTGATGATGCTGAATGTGGAGGATATTTGAAAATGGACCTACACTGAGCAAGGCTCTCTTTCCTGTTCTCTGAAGCAATGACTGGACAGTAAGGGAAGGTACAGCCCATGGAATGATTGTCATTTCTCTGGGGAGTAAGAATATCCTGCACCCAGCGAAAGCTGCACAAGACTGCTGCACTTCCTGAAGGGGCAGCCCCAGGCCCTTGGGGTGAATAAGCCCAAGGTACCAGCACATACTTGGAACACAGGAGCAATGTGAACAGCACACCAGGGTCTCCAGATCACTAATTCATCTAACTCTGCCCTGAGTTAAACCTAGTACCTCAGTATATGGATGAGCAGAATAGAGTTACCAGCAATCCAAAGAAACCTCATTCATTTTCTTTATCTAAGTACAGTGTATAAAAACACATACTTTAAAAACTAACAACAGAGTTCTATTTTAGATGAAATATTTTGATTTTGGACAACCTTTACATACAGACCTTTCCTTGGCATCTTTCCTCCACTCAGATTGTTGAAGATGTGTTACATAAATAGGTGAAGGAGTTAGGAAATTTCTCTCCTCTTAGAAGCTACCTCTCCTCAAGGGAAGTTCTTGTCTTCCAGGTGGTCCAGATTCTCATTGGCATGGCAATTCTGTGCCTTGGGGTGACAATAGCCACTTTTATTTGCACTGAATGGTGGTTTCCACCTGTGATTAGAATTCACTGCCACCTGTGGGCACCTTTCCCTGTGAGTATTACTAGTGGGTCTTCTGCTTCCAACTCAGCTGTCTGCAAATACCTTCATCCCTGTGCTGGAAAATTCATGAAGCCCTTTCCAGGTCTTGAGTGTACCCTGAAAATTTGGGTGGATGATCTTGGCAGGAAAGTTCAGGGGCCTTGGGAAATGTGTAAAAGCTGGAGACAAAGGCTGGCTCTGAGTGGCTTCTCTCTTTGATCAGTTCTTCATCTCTGGAACACTGTCCATCGCTGCTGGAACTAAAACCACGAAGGGCCTGGGAAGTGTCTCAATGTGGAGGCTCCAAGCACTGTAACAGAAGAAGATGTGTCCAGTCACTTGAGTAAGGAACATGGGCCTTTGCTGGCCACTCAGGAAAAGATTGTAGAGTGATTCTGGCACATAAGAGAAAAAACCTGAATTTCTGCATGCTCTGTGATTCTCTACATCAAATGTGCTCCTGAATTGGGGCAGGGGAGTAAACCTATCTTTTACTAGACCCCAGGTTCTCCTTAATCTTCAGAGCAGGAATTTCTCTGGAATGAGCAGGAATGACTAGCTCAGATGGATGTCATTTTCTGGCATCTGGCATTTTCTGACAAAGGAAGAGCATGAGATTATAGTTTTGTTATATTATTACTCTCACCTTGTTTTCAGATCCTAGGAAGGCTTGGAATGAATACCTTGAGTTCTACTGTGGTAGGGATTGTTGGAGTTTGCACACAACTTTTTGCAATCATACAAGAGGAGCCATAGAATTTTATGCTATGTACTAATGATTACTACTCCATATACATTATGTGTAGTATAAGTATTTTTTATTCCAGTGATAAGAACTTGAAAATGGGCTTAGCATGTGCATTAGTCACTGAGAATTGGCACAATAAAATTGATTAGAAAGCATCTTTGATGGATGCTGAAGGATCTCCAGAAATTACAGGTCAAGGCTATTCGCATCTTACTAGGAGTACTGAGCTCAGAGTTATGTTTTCAAAACCTCTACCAATTTGAGAGTGCTGTTGTGAGATTATTTAGTAGAAACATCAGTAAAAATTAAAGTTCCCCAGGAGCACTCACTCTGTGAATGTCTTGTGGAAGGGGAACAGGCAAACAATCAGCTTCAGGAACTCAGTGGTCTGCAGAAATCCTGGGCTTGTAAATGGGCTACCTGCAGAGGGACTGTTCCTCCTGGTGCTAAGAGTTCTGTGCTGGGTGAGGCAGACCCTCAGGGACAAAGCCTAGCCTTGTTGTGTTAGGGACACCAGAATATTCAAAGAAAAGGGAGAATGAAATTCGACAGGGATGGAAGTTCTCTTACATGGGCCAATCCTCATCCTAATTTAGAGCTTGGACAAAATGTGTAGAAGAGTAAAATAGTCCTATCTTTTGGGAGTAAATTAGCAAGTGTTGTTTGGAAAAGTGCTCACTGAGCACTGTAGAAAGGAAGGCATTAGAATCCCAGTGAGAGTGGCCAGAGATACACAAAATACTCAGCAAAATCCCCCTTCCCTGACTTCCCCCTTCACTGCCTGTCTTGTGTACTCAGTGAGCAGTGACTGCTGCCTTCCTTTTGGTTACATTTTTATATCATTTTCTTCTTCTGTAGGAAAGTTTTGTTGGCACATTTCTCCTCCTTGTGCTGGAAGCCTGCATTGCTTTGTCTCTGTCTATATTTTGGTGCAAGGTGGCCTGCACTGTCAATAAGGTAATTGTGGAATTGTTCTCCCTCTTTCTCTGCTCTGTGTCTGTGTCCTCACTTCCACTTCTGGACTAAATTAGGCAGTGAAAAATTATAAAAGGCTTTAAGATATATGAATCACTTCCTGTGAAGGAGAAGGACAGGTGGAAATGGGCAGGAACTGTCCCAGCCTCTGAAATCAGTACTTCATTCCTGGTCCCTGGAAATCCTTCTGACATAGCTGAGGACCCATTCACAGGAGGGAAAAACTGCATTCTTATTATTGTTCCATGCACCAAGTCCAGGTACCTGTGCTGTCCTGGAGATTTAGCCTTATTCTCATAAGCAGCACATGTGGCTACTGGAAATAAACCCTGAGGAATGTCAGCCAGTATAAAAATACTTTGTATTATTTTTGTGTCTTATGTAAGGAAAATGATAGTTTAAAATTGAGATAATTTGTCATTTCTGTGTGTGTTTATAAGAGAGACAAAGAAAGAAGCAGAGACAGAGACAGACAGAGAGGCAGAAAGGGCAGAATATGGTCTATGAGGAAGACTGGTCAGAGACATATGTCACAAGAAGGCTGTGAGCATCCTTGGCCTTCAGTGAAGGGGCCCAGGAGCAAAGAAGTTGGAGGAGACAGAACAGACCCTCCTTAGAGGCTCCAGGAAGATGTTGTCCCTCAGGAACCATGGTTTTGGCTCAGTGAGCCAGGACTGGGACCATGAAGCACAGAACTAAAATGCATCACCATTGCTTCATGTACTATGCTTGTGGAAGTTTGTGACAAATTCAATAAACAATGATTGTTGGCAATATGAAAATTTCAATTCATAGGTGACTCTTGTTCATGAGTATGGGTAAAAACACCCAACATATAAAAATAATATAACATATAAAAATCAGGATGTATAAAAATCTTGCAGTACAGCAAAACTGAGATGATATCATTCAAAGAAATTGCATATCGTTAAAAAGGAGAATACTGTTCAATACTAATTACAATATGAAGAGATAAAATTAAATGCCATGTTAATATGAATAGAAACAGGCATCATTACATTAACATAAAGAGTGGAAATTTTTAAATGTAACCTTTATAGGTAAAACGATTAGAACATTTCAACAGCATTGACAAAATGTATTTAAAAATCATAGAGAATAGTGCATTTATGTTAAGGCATTAAATGCTTTCCCTGTTCTGTACACACTTTTAATCTCAGCCTTGTGCAGGACTGAGAGAGTAGTATCAGTGCTTCAGCTACTATGGGAAACTTGCCAGCTTAGCAAAGTTATATTTTGACATAATAAATAAAAGGACTGAAAACACTGTGTGAATCTCCTGGTTGTACAACCTAAAGTGTTGTAATAAATAAATAATGCATTCATTATAACTGGGAACATGACAATGACATGTATTCTTACTACATTAATTATGTTTCATTTTGGGTCTCCTACCTCACATCTCCAATGAAAAAGAAAGAAGTCAATTGTGAAAAAAATCAATGCAAATATTTTTTGAAGCAATTTGATTTTTATATGTGGAAACTGGAGACATATTTACAGAAGACAGCAATTGAAGTAGTACAAACATTTGGAAGGTTTGGATATAGTAAAGTGAGTATAACAACACTGACTGTAATTCTATACTCAGTAGAGCTATAGAATATAATCTAAAATAATCAGTAATTTTGAATAATGAACAAGTAGTGATTACAATGAGCCTATCAATTATATGAAGTACTATATATAAAATTTTTCAATTGGTATTCAAACTCATAATTACGGCCAGGGATTTAGCTCAGCAGGCATAAGTATCTGCCTGGCAAGTGCAAGTCCATGAGTTCAATCCCCGGTACAACAAAAAATGAAACAAAGCAAAACAAACCTCATAATTACTTCCAGAACAACATAAGGCCAAATGTAAACAACAAACTTTACAAAGCTGCTAGTTCTAATACTTTGATCTGTAAATTCATTTCTATTTTGAAAAGCTAAATTCCAAATATTCTTATAAATGGAAAAGAAGCCTAACTTTTCCAATCATAGCATTAGCTTCAGAAATTTCTGCAGTTAGAATTCAACAGCTTGAATTAATATAGCTCAAATTATTTTATATAAATAAATCCAAATATGAATTGACTATTTCTTGTTCTCCAACTAAGTGCCATCTACCTTCTATGGGGAACTTCCTACAGTGACTTCATTAGCTAGCTTTCCCAGTGCTAGGGCACAATACCTAACTTACACAACTTATAGGCCAGGTTTATAAGACTCATGGCTTCAGGGGTTTCAGTCCATGGTTGGCCACTCCAAGGCATAAACACCATGACAGAAGGGTTAATGCTGTAAAGATGCTTAGATCATGGTGGCCAGGAGGTGAAGGCATGGAGCAGTACCAGGGAGGAAGAGCCATGGCCTACATATAGACCCCAAGGTCACACCTCCATGACCTCCAGAAATGTGCTTTACTAAACACCTAGGCAGCTCCAAAGGTAGTCAGTTTGACAATTAAGCTCAATCAACATAATGACTCCAAGCAATGACTGCAAAAGGCTCAGAATGTCCAGAGCAGGCAGCTAAATCCTGGAGATGACATTATCACAGGGTCTGTTCAGTTATTGAAATCCCTGCATGATGTTTGAGACATTTGTGGACTGCTGACAAATCTATGCACAGCCTAAAAGACGTGTCCTCAGGTACAGCCCAATTGCTGTCCTCTGTGCATGGATGGCCCCCACAAGAACAGGTACTTAATGAATAATATGGGTAGGAAAGTTCCTTGGTATGAAGGTGGATTCTTGATGCTCTTCCTTAAGTATTGATTGAGTGATTTTTGCAACATTGAACATAACAAAGACTCATTGTCACACTGTGTAATGGGCCAGACAGAGAACCTATGACTTGAAATCCAGCTTCAATCTTCCCACAGAATAACTTCTGAAGGGAACACACCAATTAATGTGTTAAGCATGCTGTGATGTTTGATGTGTAAGGTGGATATAAATCATCTATAAGGGCCTGACCTACTTTCACAATAACTGTGTTTGGGATAAAAATGAAACTTTTTGTTTTGCTACAGAAAACAGCACTACAGCTAGCTCATCACTCATGACTGTGGGGAGGGGCCATGTGTGGATGAGAGGTTCATTTTTTTTCCTGTCATGCTGAAGATTTTAAATGAATATTTTAAAGCCTATAAAGTTATAGAAAAACAAAACTTCAGGTCTGCATAGCACTACATGAATGTAATCACATCCCCCTGGGAGGCTGGAGCAGGAAGATTGCCACAGTGAACCAGGCTTGCACATTGACCACTTAGCAGAACACTGTTTCAACATAAATAATAAAATTTCTTCGGAATGCAGACCAATGAGAAGTCCCTGGTATAAAAAAAAACACCAAAATTTCAAATACATCCTGTGTGGTCATTTAAACACTTTTCTTTTGGATTAATAAACATTTTTGTGTTAGGACAGGGAGGTGAGCATCAGCATTTCGTCTCTGGCATCCATTCAGAGAACAGAGTGCAGAATGAAAGTTTGTTTTTGATTTTGTTTTGTTAGAAATGGTTTATAAATTGTATAAATTTATAAATTTAAAATTTGCAGAAAAAAATAAGTTAATGAATCTGACAACAATTTGCTGGTTCAGATTTCAGGTAAGAGTTGGGATCTAGAGGTTCAGTTTCTGAATCTCAAACACAACAATTTAGGAAGCAGATGGTGTCACAAGAGTAAATGAAAAAAAGAAATATGAACAGAGGAGAAAATTGGATTAGAGAGGATTTCTGTGTATTGCAACATGTAGAAATCACTCAGACTAAGAAGAACCAAGAAAAAGAGCTGGGAATTGAGTAGAAGAAAACTGGCTGTGGTGTGCCAAGATCAGTTAGAGCAGGGTCAGAGGAGGAAGTGCACTGTCCATGTGGACAGCTATGTTTAATCCACCAAAAGTGCAGTCCAAGATTAGCAATCAAGAGCACCTTGGAAACAATTTTTGCATTAGAAACTATTTCTTGTGAGTTTTCCCTGTGATGAAACCTGCACCCTGCTTCAACTCTCAAAGATGTGTAGACCCATGGTTCCCTCCAGGGCAGCCATGGAGGGTGGGGCTCCCTGATAAAAGCTGTGGGTGCTATCAGAACCCTGAAACCTACAGTAGCTCAGCCCATGATGCCCCTGACCCACCCTGACCCATGGTGAAGACATTTCTGCCACCCTGAGTCCTGTGCCATTAATCACTCTCGTCCTCACTCAGAGACCTACAGGAAGCCAAACTCAGCCTCTTTGCCTGAATCTCATTGGTCTATTTCAGGTCAGTGAGTGATGGGGTACACAGATGCAGGACACACACATGGTTCTTCACAAGGGTCTTAGATGAGCTGAGTGAAGTCAGAGTACAGTGAGAAGTGAGACAGACCCCACAACTCAACTTTGAAATTTGCAGTGCTCTTCCCCATGAATTACTAAATTATAAAGAATACATAGATGCATGTGTGTCCATGTGTGCATGTGTGTGTGTGTGTGTGTGTGTGTATTTGGACCTAAACAGAAGGCGTTTCTGTCATTTGAGCCAACACATATGAAAATTGAGGATGTTAAGTGAAATATACCAAACACAGAAAGACAACACTGCATGATCATAGCTAAAAACAGAGCTTCTTAAAAAATGCAAACACATGGAAACAGGAAGGTGAGTACAGGGGCTAGAGAAAGGGAAAAAATTGGTCACGGTCTTTCAGATACAAGATGAAGGAGTATGACACACAGAGCTCACAGCTTGGTGTCCATAGGGAATAGTGCAGTGCTGCATCATGCATGATATGAAACTTGCTACAGAGTTTATCTGTTCTTTTTTCAAAAAAGAAACACACAAAGATTACAAACTCTATTGGGTAATGTGTGAAGAATGCAAATGAGTGGAACTGTAAAAATTTCACAATATCTGTGTATGTCAAAATGTCTCTTTGTAGTCCATGAATGCATTCAATTTTTATAAGTTCCTTATTTATATGTTACAAAAAATAAACAGAAAATCAAGCATGGGAAATTTCATGAGGCACTAAGTTATGATTCCTATATTCAGGTCTTTTGTAAGACACAAAGTTGTATTGAAAGTGTATCTTAAAACAGTCCACATATAATATATTTTAATAAAATTGGAAAGAGAGGGGAGTATAAGGAAATCACTTCCTAGAATGTCATTTCAGTAAGTAAAATATCACCTCACCGGTGTTAACATTCAGAATGTTTAGAGACAACAATGAATAATTATTTGAATAACATACCAAAGGAGAAAAACTGCTTACAGGAATTTTTGAAAAGAGGACATGCAAATAGCAAGAAAACTTGGGAAAAATTTATCAGCTTTCATATGCAGAAAAGCATAATTAAGACACGGTGTGATTAAGCTCCCTGCCAGTCATGGAATTTAATAATTCCAGGTTGGTTAATACATAGGTCAATGCAAAGCTTTATGAACATCTTCAAGGAGAAAAATGGCTATACAATCATACCAGAAAGTGACTTGTGTTTTCACATAGGTCATGCATGGCATTTCCTCTGGGTCAGTGGTGGTCCTAGGTGCATTTGGGAGTAAGTGCCTGCAACCCAGAAATCTAGAGTAGAAAGGGGGGAGCAAAGCTGGATGGTGAATGCAAAGAACCAGGAAGAAACCAACGCTCCCGACATGGGACTGTGGTGACACATCACCTGTGGCTCTGAGGCAGCAGGACACTAGAGAGCATGTGAGGGAGATGACCACAGCTGAGGGGAGGCCTCCAGGAGTCTAGGAATCCTGTGAGGAGCAAAGTGCAGGACCAGAGAAGGTACTGCTCACGGCATCTTTTGGTGTAGCTTGTTCTCTGGGCACTGCCTGCTGGTCGCCTTCTCTTCTGGACTCCCCGTGGGTGCAGGATACAGACACATGCACACACACACACACCTGGTAAATGAGTTCCAGGAGTGAGCAACTGTGAATGGTCCCATCCCCAGCTGTCTCCTTCAGCTCTCACAATGAGTACCAGGCTCATTCTTGGGACTCCCTGCACTGTCCTCTTTCCTGGAAGTCTCTGTCCCACTTGACTAATTTAGAAATGAGGCTCTTTCAGGAAGGCCACCCTGACCATTCTATTTAAAATCATAGATGAACCAAATCGCAGCACTTCTGAACCTTTTCAACTTCCGGAGTCCTTCTATAGCTTTCTTTGGACTCTAATATAACAAAACCATATTTTTAAAATACTATTTGTTAATCCCAGATACATGTCAGGAGAGATTGCTGTGTTAATTTAATTTAATTTTGCTTTATTTTATTCACTGTTTTATTCCCAATGAAGTTGAAGTTGATACATAGGGAACCCTTAAACAGCCCTTGCATAAGGAATCAATCAAAAAACCTGTGGCCCATAGTCAAAAGAATGCCCTGAGCCCTTGACTGAATTAGTCTCAAGCATGTGAGAGATGAAGGTCTTCACAGCCCTTAATCTGCTCTGAGCTCTCCCAGGATACTTTCTGCCTTATGTCGGAGAGAAGATAGTGCTAGAGAAAAGGAGGGATCACCATGCCAAAGTGGCAAAGATGGATGTAATCCATGTGTATACTCCACATCCAGTTTAGGACATTCAAGCAACTCAAACTTCTCTATGTTTATAAAATCACCACACAGTTTTTTCCATAGTATCTGTGCTGGGAAGAAATTTTATGAATTTGCATATGGGGATTCACTAAGTGCAATTCTCCATCTGACACACAAGAAACAGTAAAAAAAAAAATCCACCAAGTATTTTGGTTTCATGGGGCCAAGACGGTCTCCAGTTCCACCAAAGGAAATGAGGTTCCTAGCAGCTTAGAAGAGGGAAGGAGACTTTCCCATGCCCAGATATAGCACAGGGGCAGAGGAAGCCACAAGCTTATATTCCTAACCCTTGAAACTCATGCAGTGATGGATTTATAAATCATCACACTGACTGCACTCCTCTCCCCTACAAGCACACTGAGTTTATTTAACCTCCACTCAGAAAGACAACCACAGATGTCTCAGATTTCCTGTTTCATAAGTCGTTCACAGATTTTTTATCCCTGCCTTCACCTTGTAAAAAAGAGTTCTGTGGTGTTCTTAATAAGGGCACCAGTACCATTCAGAAGGACTCCACTGTTATGACTTAATGGCATCTAAAGGTCCCACCTCACATCATTACCTTCACAGTTAAGATTTCAACACACAGATTGGTGGTGAGCACAAAGACTCAATTGGTAATAAAACAATAATGGAAATATCAAAGAAAGCATACTGCAAAATGGAAATAACTGTTACAATTTGCCTCCTTACCTTAAAATTTTAAATGTACCACTTTATGTGTATTCTTTCTAAAATAACTTGAACTCATGGTGAAAAATTTCCTGGATATAGGATAAATTTCAAGAAAAATCATTTAGAAAAAAAATCAATGTAAAAAATATTAAAACAAGTAGAAAATCAAATAACAAGTCTGAGAACTGAATCAAACATCTAAAATCTCTAGAGAAAGGTAGAAAATTGAGTATGTATACCACATTTATTATAAATACATAGCTTATATTTAAATGTCTATGAATTATACATTATTACATATTAAACTTTTTTATATATAAATTATAGGTTGATAATTTGGGGAAAATGGAAGAAACCTAGTAGCAGCTATATGTAATAGACTGGTCTTTTGATAAATTTTGATATAAAATAATAGCATTGAAGTAATGTGGGAGAATGTTATTCTTATAAGACATATACTAAATACTTAGGGTCAAGTATTATGAGGTAAACACGGTTTAAAATAAATTGTTCAAGCCAATTCACCTTTCCTGTGAGTTGGTGGAAGCCATGCTGGTTCTGGGGATGTAACGAGAAGAACAAGTAATGGATTAACCCTTCCTATGAGCCAACTGGCTGATTTGGAAGATGGGGCTGAGTTGATAGCAACTATCATACAAAAACAATTTAATGCTTGTGTTTCTTGATTGATTTTGGAAGCCTCAAGCCAGTAGTCTGAGCATCAATTTAGAGGGTAACAGTAATCAATATAGTAGATATGGCAGATTTCCTTCTGTCTTGTTTTACAAATCCATGTTTTTCCAACAGTTTTGTTCCATTGAGTTTTATTGTTTTGTTCTATTCAATGCTCTGTTTAAATAGATTTTGTACTTTTTTGAAAAATTTTATTTTATTTTTGTACCAGGGATTGAACTCATGACCTTGTGCTTGCCAGGCAAATACTCATGCCACTGAGCTAAATCTTTTGCCCCATATTGATTTTGCTATATCTGATAGAATAGGTAGCAATTTTGTAGATAACAAAAGACATTATGGTAGCAGTTGCTGACTCACTATTATCCTATTTTGAAATTCTGTATCACTTTGATTAGTTTGATTGACTATATTCTGTTTTATTTTGTTAGGCTTTATTTTTTTAAATAAAAATAAAAAATAAAACCAATTTTACTATATAGATGAGGTCATAATGTATACAAGAGAATGAAGTGATCACTGCAATGAAGCAAATTGAAATGCCCACCGCATGCCACAGGTGCCCATCCCTGAGTGTGCATGAGTCCAGAACAGCCAGGTCTATGAGATTTCTTCATCCATTGTACCCACCAAGCTGTGTCATTTGAGGTTCTGCTCCCCATCTTCTCTGTACTATTCTCCACCACTAGTAATCACTGTTTAGTTCTCTATAGCTGTCTCCAACAGTTCCTTTCAGATTCCATTTATAAAATAGATCCCTCATGGTCCCATTTACTTGACTTGCTAATTTCACTTTGCATGGAGCAGTCCAAGTTCTCTTACAGGAGGCCAAGTGGCAGGGCTTCCTTCTTAAGGCTGAGCTTAAACACACATGGTTTCCTCCTCTGTCATCCTTGGGTCACTTCCCTGTTTTGGCTGTTGTTAATCATGCAGCTATGAACACAATAACACAGATTTCTGGAGAGTGCTGAATTCATTTCCCCAACACCTACCACAACTCAGCCAATGATGACCCTGCCTCATTCTAACCAATGTGGAGAGGCTCCTTGCTGTTGTGAGTCCTATACCAAGCCCTGACTCTGCTGGGGGATGGCTCTTTCTCACCCAGAGCCCCACAGGAAGCCATCCTGAGTCAGCCTGCCTGAATCCCATTGGTCTGTTTCAGGTTAGTAAGTGACTGGGGTGAGGGAGGTAGATGGGGGACACATACATTTTTCTTAACAAATGGACATGTACCAGATGAGTAAACTCAGAGTATAAAGTGAGTATTAAGATGGAACCCATGACTCACTTGTCACATTCACAGGGCAGTTATGTTCAGGAGGGGCTTTCTTTGAAAAACTAAATGTAAGTGAAATAAAACTACTTGTGCAAGTGGAGATGTTAGTGTGAATATTTATAGAGCATGGTAAGAGTATTGTGAAGTCCCAAACTTTGATAAATTCTTTGTGATTCATTAAAATACAAGATTTTTATTTATAAAATTTCAGACAGATTTTGGCATACTGTGTAGAAGTAGGTTTCTAAGAGATGTTTTTCAATCAAGATATTTGCTATTATTAAATATTAAATACTAGTGAGGCCTTGTTATGTAAATGTGTGCATGAAATATCTTATAAAGTGTGGGCCAGACCACCCCCCTTTCCCTGGACCCTGCACCTGCTTATAGAAGCACCAATGAGACACTGTATTTGTGGAATAAAGATGAAGCAGAAACTACCAAGCTAAAGAAATTAAAATGAATGGACCATAGTTAAATTTGCCTTATTTAGAACTTTAACCAAGTTTACAGTGTCCTGGAACTTTAATCTCTTCAAGACTTGCAAGAGCAATTAAGTGACACTAAAGCTTGATCTATTAGACTTACATTATTTCTACCTGTGTCTTAAATGTACGAAATCAGGACCAAACTGGATGGAACACATACAGCACAAAGGGACTTGGAAAACCTCAGGTTTAATTATGCCAACAAGCTTGGGGAACCTGAGTTTCAAAGCACCTGCCTTGTCTTGGTGTTAAATATACACATATATAAGTTTCAAGTAGGAATTAAGAAAGGCTGAAAGAAAGTTAGTTTATAATTGGTTACATAGACAGGGTCATATGTTGTCAGGCAGATTTCTTCTGGGTTTAAGAGGGTTTCTAATTACACAGCAGGAAGGTCAGAGGCTTGGGTCAGCAAGGAAACTCAACCATTGCCTTTGACTGAGCCAGTCTGTCCTTGAGTCATAAGCCCTTGAAACAAGTTAGCACAACAGGATACACTTTCTGGATGAGTTGTTTATCTGACAAGAGGCAGTTGGTGTGAGGTTGTCCAAGGTGAGCGGAGTCTGAATGGGCAAGTGGTGACTTCCATAGAGTTTGACACAATGATTTACTGGTTTATATTCCCACTAACAAGGTAGAGGTTCCCATAATCCACATTCTCAGCATTACTTGCTCTCTCTTTTTTATAATAACCATCTTTATATACAAAAGATAATACTAGTCTTAATTGCTGAGGAGCTACAGTATTTTTGGGTTTTTTATTTAAGCTTCAACAGTTTACTTAATAAAGCAAATTTTAATTAAATTGAGTTCTTGGCTTTCTAAATTCTTATTTTATAAACCTGTATTTTTGGTATTTTCAAATTGTATCAAAAAGATGAGTATTTATTAGTTGCAAGTCACATTTTGATAAATATAGTGATTTGTACTTTGATTTGTGTGTGTAGGTATAGAAATTGATCCATCATATTTTTCATATTTACATACAGCTTCATTCATGAGATTTATCATTTCACTAAATCATATCTATGGAACAAAAAAAAAGCTTCCAATCTCAAATATGCAGTTAATAATATTATTAGAAAATCTCATTCTGCTTTAATTTTGTGTTTTTTAATCCCATTTCTCATAATTCATAAGGAAGAATACAAAACCATTCCTGTGATATAATCAGAAATACAATTAAGAGTATCTTAAGCATGCTGGACCAATACTCCTAAACTCATTTCGAAATCAATTATTAACTGGATTCCAAAACCATAGAAGGATCCAACCTAAGGCTCTGTGGAAAGAAACACTGGGTGCACACGCCTGTTGTGTGCTTGTGCCCACTGGGTGAGGCGTCTCTGGGAAGCGGGCTTGTTTGTTGGCTTGTTAAGGAAGTGTTTTCCCATTAATGGTTTCTTGGTGACAGAAGTTAAGCCACATTTTCATAGGTAATGATGGGGGTCTTAACAATCACCAACTGCTTAAGGATATTACAGGCTAGAGGCAAAAAAAGAAGAAGACATCCATCTTCCCCTTGTGACAACTGGTCACAGACTGGGAGGACCTCGAGCCACCTCACCAGAGTGGCAGGAGCCAATAGGGAGGAGGAATGCTCCTGCTGGGTAGCCAGTACAGGAGGATGTGCCTGCACCATAGCCAGTGCACGAGGACTGGCCTGAGTAGTAGCCAGTGCAAGAGAAAGTGGGGCAATATGAGGGCACCTCCTGACTGTGGCTAAGGCATTAGGAAGTCTTCACAGCACCTAAGCAGAGTGACATAGAGCCAAAGGTGTTTAGGGAATAAAGAGTTGACTTAAGCTACTCTCCAGATTGTGAAAGAATTAAAAAAAGATGATCCAATCAAAAAATTAGTAAAGTAACAAGAGTGCTTTAAAAATCAAGAAAGCCAAACCTCTGACATTCATGTAAGGTAGTCAGGGTCATTTTTAATCAGGAAAGTGCTTTAAAGCCACGGTGATTGATGTTAAATGAAGTGTGTCCACTAGATTTCAAAAATCAAACTGATGGTAGTTGCTGTTGGCCTATTCATAGAAATGCTCATGCACTGTTGGGCAGAAATGGAAAGTGGCACAACTATGGAAAGTAAGTGAGAGTTACTTGGTACCATTGAAGATACATGCATATGCACTGTTTGTTTGGATTTCTTTTGTTTTGTTTTGTTTGAGACAAAATTTGGCTGTATGGTAAAGGCTGCTCTTGAACTCATCAAACTCAACCAATATGCCTGCTTCAGCATTTGAGCTGCTCTGATTACAGGTCTGTACCACCATGCCTGACAGAAGATATATATTCTTTAGATCTAATGCTGAAGCTCCTTGGAGCAGAGAAAATTATTGTGCCAGTGTAATGTTTTTAGTATTGTTAAAACTGGGAAATAGATCCCTTGTCTACTGACAATATAATAATCACTAAATTGCACAATGTGGCATCAAAGCTACCCAAAAATAAAATACTTAGAATAAAAGTTTTTAAGATATGAGTCTCAACAAACAATGATGAGTATAACAATGATGAATCAACTGGGTGAACCCAGTTTTACAACATTTGAAACCATACTAAATATACATTGCTCAGGAAAATGCCTAGTGATACAACTATTAAGAACAGCACCAAAGCTAGGTGTGGAAGTCCAGGCCTGTAGTCTCATACTCAGGAGACTGAAGCAGAAGCTATTGAGTCACTGAGGTTTTGCATATAGAGACAAACAAATAAATAAATTTATTTTTCAATGGCTGTAGCTGTAGCACAGTGCAAAGTCCCTGGGTTCAACTTCCAGTAAAAAACAACAAAAAAGTAAAGCAATGACATAATTGCCACAAAAGTCAGTATGGTATTTATGTCAGTAAAATGAAAGATTCTGTGGTAAGGAGAGCAAATAATAAGTATAACCCATAAAAATTTTGATAAACTAGAATTTGTCCAACTTTTTAAAAATATTTGTTTGGTGAAAGATCTGGTTACCTGAATGAAAAGACAGTAGGCAAGTTGGCCAAAGTACTTCTAAACTACATATGTGAGAAAGGACTACTACTTAGATGATAGAAAGAACTGTCAAAATTCAACAGCAAAATAGTAAACAATCCAGCAAAAATGAGTGAAAGGTATAGAGAAGCATTTACTGAAGAGGATGGCAAGTCCTCATTTACAAATGACAAATAAGCACATGGAATGGGGTTTCACACTATTGGCTATCAAGGAAGTATAAATTAGAAAAAGCACAATGAGATCTTACCACATACCTATCAGAATGAATAGAAAGAAGTATTTACACCACCTAATACTGGCAAGGATGCAGAGAAACTGGCTTACTCATGTATCAGTGATGGGAATGGAATATGGTACAGCCATTCAGTAAAGATGTTTGCTGTTTTCTTTTTAAAAATCAAGCACGATGCAGAACTTCCAAAAATATTAAGAAATTAACACTGGATAATAAATTGCATATTGTTATCTCCTACTGTCTTTTCTTTTATTCTTATAATACATTTTTTTGAAATATCAAGAATGGAATTAATATATGAGCCAGTACTTGCACTCCTCGGCTTTCATCACAAAAAATGACATAGGTTTACATGAGAAGTGTACATAATTTTTTACATCAGCTTTCCACATGATGACCCAAAACTGGAAACAATCTAAGTATCATGCAAATGAATGGCTATAGCACAGGGTCTTCAAGAATCAATGAAAGCTTTCAGTCTAATAAATAATAGTAAACTATGATACAGAAAAATGCTGTTGTTTCATGTTGTATGCATTAAAGATAATATGATATTTTGAGAATATTGACACATTATGACATGATTAATCTATTTAAGAATATTAGATATTTATAATCTAATATTGTCATATTTCATTTCTTTTTGTCTTTTTTACTTGCATTTTATCTCTTCTCTTTTTTCCTGTGGTAAGATTGCCTGAAATATAATCTCATACAAGTTTCCAGAATAGAATTTTATATTATTAGCTTCATTCCTCAGCTATGAAATATATACATGCCTATAACCTCTGATCTACCTCAGTGCCACTCTGTGCACTTTGACCCATGTCAATTCATTCTCTCTGTCCCAACTCTGATGATCAGCATGCTGCTCTGTGCTTCCATCTGTTCATGGATTAGTTTTGTTTTATTCCATACAAATGTGAATTATATGGGTCATGCCACTCAGCATAGTATTTTCTAATTTTTCATATTATTACAAATAGCATTTGTAATAATTGATGAATATTTCATTTTATACTGTGAAACAATTGTTACTTGTATATACCAATGTATAATAAATATAATATAATCTCAATTTATGTGTTCATCTACAGATAGACACATTGTTTGAAGATCTTGAGTACTGTGAGTAGTTCTGCAATAAACATAAATCAATGTGTCTTTACAAGATGATGAATTCACTTTTTGAGGGCATATACCCAGAGAAGGGATTACAGTGTCATATAACATTTTTAATTTTAGTAATTTTAATGTACTTTACAGAGCAATTACTAATGATAATGGCACTCTGCTACATTCCTACCATCAGGGTAGAGAGTTTCCTATAATCCACATCCTCCCCATTACATATGTGTATACATACAAACACACATATGTATATGTGTATATATATGTATGTCTGTGTATATATATATATATATATATATATATATATATATAGAGAGAGAGAGAGAGAGAGAGAGAGAGAGAGAGAGAAAGATAGAGATATCTCCACCAAGAAATGTACACACACTTCCTCAGTTTACTGTGCTTACTAATAAATATCTGAAAACTACTGGCCACCACTTTGAGCACCTTTTATATTGTAGAGGTGAAAGTTATGTATATATGTATGGATATATATATCGAGAAAATGAGTTTGGTTTGCTGCTACTTGAGTGACAGTTTCTCCTTGAAGTCCATTAAAACCTGTGAGCCTTCAGCGTCTCCTGAACACTATTGGGAAGTTCTCCTGGGAATCCCTTATCTCTGAGACCCAGAGCACAGATATCATTGAACTTAAGTGGTGAAATTTTAGAACATATAATAGTTTATATGATGTTCAGAAAAACAAATTAATTTATGTATTACAGTGTGTTTATTTTCATTAAAATATTTATTTACAAATAATGTATGAAATAATGCATCTGTTTTACAAATATGTATATGATGTAATATGTACACACATATATAAGATAAAATTTATAATTTGTTTTTGGAAGTTACCTATCAGTCAGGAACACATTTTTATATTTTGTATAATGCTAAATGTTCATAATTACAGTTTTCTAAAGTTTTCATTAGACTTCAGTTATTCATGTTTCTAAATCAAATGTATTATGCTTTATGAAAATCAATATATGATGCTGATTATAGGGCTCTTTTTTCCCACTTTTCTGCCTGTCCATTTACCATACTGGGTATTTTGTTGAAAATATATATTTTAAAAATGAAGAAATAATTCCAGTGGCACAAAGGAGGTTATCTATATCAGATTTACTGTCATTTTAGTTAAACCATGTCAATTGCCACTAAGAGTAATTATTGGCATTAACCCAAAGTGGGATTAAAAATTTGGCAATGTTATTTATGAACAATGTCACCTTGAGAAATGCAATTATAGTTTCATTGATCTAAGTACACCTGCACTATAGTATTTTTTAAAAAGAAAATAAGGGCTCCAGCAGAATCCCAGGGCACAGAAAGGGACTTTGAGCCTGCTTCCAGGGGTTAAGACAACCTGCTGTGTCCCAGGCCACCCCATGCCACAAACAGGCATGGGTGTCTAAACAGGTCATGCCCAGTGACCACCAGGCAGCCAGTGGGACCCATGGGCACTCACCATGCACTCTGGCAGAATCTCAGCAAAAGGGAAAAAACTTGAAATTTAGCTCTGAGGTGACGAACCTTGGACTACAGTGGATTAACTGTGCCAGTGTGGTGAGTATGCCCCTAAAATAGAGGTGTAGAATGGGTAAATAGGGCCAGTAGTAAAGACCCCTCCAAATAACTGTAAGAACATGATGAGTTTGAAAAGAGTGTGGGTGACCACCTGCTACACACAGAAAACATCAGGCAGTGTGAAAATTACAAAACAAAAAAGCAAAATGCAGTCTCAAACAACTAGCCCAGCAGAACCATGTGCAGGAGATATTGAAATAGAGGACCCTAAAATTAACACAGTGGTAACCTCTAAAAAGATAGTGAGGGAAATAAAAAAAAAATTCCATGAGGCTATAGAGGAAATCAAATTAGAAGTACTCTCCCACATAAAGACAGATATAACAACCTTAGTAAAGGAATTGCTTAGCACAGCTAAAGAAGATATTGAGAAAAAAGGACAGGAGCATGGGAAACTGATTGAAATCTTGAATGAACAATATAGAAAACATGCAGAATTCATAAAACAAACTGAAAGAGACATCCAAGAATCAATAAATTCTTTTCAAAGCTTGCAAAACTGCTTAAATGAAGCTGAGGATAGGATTTCAGACCTTGAGGACAGGATCACAATTAGTGATCATGAAAGGATAGAACTTTTAAAAATAACAAAGCAGTATGATGCGATAATCCAACAACTTCAAGATGATGCCACAAGCAACAATTTAAGATTAATAGTCATTAGTGAATAGGCAGGAGTCAAAGCAAATGATGTAGCCAAAATATTCACAGAAGTAAGAGAAGAAAATTTTCCAAACATGATGAAGGAATCTGATATGAAATGTGAGGCATATAGAACACCAAACAGTCACAATCAAGATAAATCCACATCCAGACACATAATAATTGAGATCTCAGTCATGCAGCGTAAAACCAGAATACTAAAACTGTTAGAGAAAACACACAACTCACCTACCAAGAAAAGCCCATTTGAATCACAGCAGACTTTTCAGCACAAACCCTCAATTCAAGAAGATCTTGGAGTGAGATATTTCAAGCCCTGAAAGAAAGAAACTTTCAACCCAGACTGTTGCACCTAGCAAAACTTTCATTCAAATTTAATGGAGAAACAAGATACTTCCATGACAAAGAAGAAATTCATTTCCACAAAACCAACCCTAGAAAGGGTACTGAAAGAAATATTACAAAGAGATAAAAATGACCACAATCCCCAAAACAACAACAGAAAGAAACCACCAGGTAGGATAAGCAATTACATAAGGGGAAAAGCAGAAAGAAACAACTGGAACATAACATGGCAAAGTCAAGTCAGTACATATCAGTGATATCCATAAATATACATGGTTTCAATTCATCTATAAAAAGAAATAGATTGACAGAATGGATCAAAAAACAGGATCCCACAATATGCTGTATACAAGAAACACATCTGATCCAAAATGAAACTCATAGATTAAAAGGCAAAAGATGGAAAAAAGTATTCCATGCATCAGGAACCCGTAAAAAAGCAGGGGTAAATATTCTAATTGAAGACAATGTGAACTTCAAACCTAAAATGATTAAAAGGGATAAAGAAGGAAACTATATACTTGTTAGTGGAAAAATTTAAGAGGAAGTACTAACAATTATAAATATATATGCACCAAGTTCAGGGGCACCCAACTATGTAAGACAGACACTAATGGACATGAAAAACCAAATACACAACAACACAATTATAACAGGGGATCTTAACAGCCCATTGTCACAAAGAGATACATCAAATAGACAAAAAGCAAAGAAATAATAGAACTGGATCATACCTGTGAGCAACAGGACTTAGTAGTTGTTTACAGAGTGTTCTACCTAACCACATCAGAATACACATTCTTCTCAGCAGCACATGGGACATTCTCCAAAATAGACCATATATTATACCATAAAACATTCTTAAGTAAGTGCAAAGGTATGGAAATCATCCCATGCATAATATCTGACTGTAGCACACAGAAAATTGGAAATTAATGGCAAAAGTAATTGCAAAACCTCCACAAATACATGGAAATTAAATAATTGCCTTTCGAACAACAAGTGCACTACAGATGAAATTAAAAAAATAAGATAATACCTACAGTTCAACGAAAACACAGAGCACATGCTGCAACCTATGGGATGCAATGAAAGCTGTCTTAAGAAGGAAATATATAGCAATAAATTGTCATATCAAGAAAACAGAATGAGTGCAAATAAACAACCTAATGCTCCATCTCAAGCTTCTAGAAAAAGAAGAGCAAGCTAAACCCAAATCTCATAGAAGAGAGGAAATTGTAAAGACCAGAACAGAAATCAATACAATTGAAACTAAATAAAATAAAATAAAATAAATAAATAAATAAGAAGAATTAATGAATCAAAAAGCTAGTTCTTTGAGAGAATAAACAAAACTGACAAACCCCTAGGAAACCTTATCAAATGAAAGAAAGAAAAAACACAGATTCACACAATAGGAACTGAAAAGGGGGAAATTACTACAGATCTCATGGAAATTCAGATGATCATGAATACTTACTTTGAAAATCTCTACTCACATAGAGTGCAAAACAGGGAAAATGGACAGATTTCTAGAAACATGTGAATGACCAAACTCAACCAAGAAGATATAGCAATTTGGAAAAACCCAATATCAGCTATTGAAATTGAAAACATAAATAAAAACTTACCAACAAAGAAAAGCCCAGGACTGGATGAATTCTATAAGACATTTAGAGAAGATTTGATGCTAATACTCCTTAAACTCTTCAATGAAATTGAGAAGAAAGCACACCTTCTGAAATCATTCCTGGAGGCAAGTATTACTCTGATACCAAAGCCAGAGAAAGATCCAACCAAAAAGAGAACAATATAGCAATCTCACTATTGAATATTGATGCAAAGTTTCTCAATAAAATACTGGCAAATAGGATGCAGCAAATCATCAAGAAGATTATGCATCATGACTATGTGGGGTTCATTCTAGGAATGCAAGGATGGTTTAACATAGGCAAATCAATAAATGTAATACACCCCATTAAAAGAGCAAAAACAAAAACCACATGGTCATCTCAACAGATGCAGAAAAAGCTTTTGACAGACTCCAACACACACATTCATGATAAAAAAAAACCTTCAGAAACTCAGAATACATGCTGTCTACCTCAACCTTATAAAGCCCATCTATGACAAAGCAACAGCCAACATTATACTAAATTGACAAAAACAGAAAGCTTTCACTTTTAAATCAGGAACAAGACAAGGATGTCCACTTTCACTACGCATTTTCAAAATAGTTCTGGAAACACTAACCATGGCAATCAGATAAGAGAGAGAAATAAAAGGAGTAAAGATAGGAAAGGAATAAGTTAAATTATCCTTATTTGCAGATGACATGATACTCTATATAAAAGACACAAAAAACTCCATTAAAAGACTACTAGAGGTAATAAACAAATTCAGCAGTGTAGCTGGAAACAAAGTCAATGCTCAAAATTAATAGCATTCAAGTACACAAACAAAAAACTCACTGAGAGAGAAATTATGGAAATATCACCCTTTACAATAACATCTAAAACAATGAAATATTTAGGAATCAACCTAACTAAAAATATAAAAGACCTATATGCTAAAAATTATGCTACACTGAAAAAGGAGATTGCAGATGATATTAGAAAATGGAAGGATATTCCTGCTCTTGGCTTGGAAGAACGAACATTGTGAAAATGGCCATAATCCCAAAACTGTTATACAGATTTAACACAATCCTAATCAAAATACCATTGACATACCTCACAGATCTAGAGAAAACATTCCTAAAATTCATTTGGAAACAGAAGAAACCTAGAATAGCAAAGGCAATTCTGGGCAAGCAAGGCAAGGCAGGAGGCATCTCAATTCCTGACTTGAATCTTTACTACAAAGAAACAATGTTAATATCAGCAAGTTCCTGGCAAAGAAATAGACCTGAGGATCAATGGAACAGATTAGAAGATGCAAGCAAAACTACAAAGACACTCAGCCACCTGATATTTGACAAAGGGGCTAAATATGTTCACTGAAACAAGGATAGCCTCTTTAATAAACGGTGTTGGAAAAATTGGCTCTCCACATGCCAAAGACTAGATACATGCATATCACCATGAACAAAACTAAAGTCTAAACAGATCAAAGACCTAAATATTAAAACAGAAACACTAAATCTGCTGTAAGACATGGTAGGTAGAATTCTTGGGTTAGGCAGAGAATTTTTGAACAAAACACAAACTGCACAGGAAACATTTCAAAGAATCAACAACTAGGATCTCACATTATTGAAAAGTTTCTGCACTTCAAAGTAAATCACCAACAAAGTGAAAAGAAAACCCAGAGTGTGAAAGAACTTAACCAGCAACCCTTCACACAAATGACTTATGTCCAGAACATATAAAGAATTGAAAAACATCAAGCTCCCCAAATTCAAAATCCTCTCCAAAAATGGACATCTGAGATGAACACACAGTTCTCAGAGAAAGATATACAAATGGAAAATAAATACATGATGAAATGTTCACCATCACTGCTCATTCGAGAAATACGAATTAAAACAACATTGAGCTTTCACCTCACTCTGGAAAGAACAGCTTCCATCAAGAAATCAACTGATAACAAATGTTGATGAGGCTGCGGGAGAAAAGGAACACTGCTCCACTTTTGGTGGGAGTATAGACTGGTGTAACCACTATGGAAATCCATATGGAGAATTCTCAGAATACTAGGATTGGAAGTTCCACTCAATCCAGCTATTCCTCTCCTGGGTATTTTCCCAGAAGAACTGAAAATTTCATATCTCAGTGATATATGTGCCCCCATGTTCATAGCAGCATTATTTGTATTAGCTAAATTTTTTTTTGATACCAGGGATTGAACTCATGACCTTGCATTTGCCAGGCAGGTGCTTATGCCACTGAGCTAAATCCCCAGTGGTATTAGCTAAATCTTGTAAACAACCAACATATCCATCAACTGCAGAGTGGATGAAAAAGATGTGTTGTTTTTACACAATGGAATATTACTCAGCTATAAAAAAGGATGGTCTTGAGGTCTTCATAGGTAAATGGAGACAACTTGAGACTATCCTCATTAGTGAAGTAAATAAGAATCATATTTATAAATATTATATTGTGTCTCTAGTGTAAAAAGTAAATAAGAACTACAAGAATAATAAAACCAAAATGTTTAATTGCTATTGTAAAAAAGAGAGGAAAAGAAAGTACTCTAAGTGATATAACTGCATGTATGTTTGTGTGTATAAAATAGATGAACATATTGCTGAATATTTGTTGGATCTTTGAGCAGAACTATTTGCAGTCTCACTGTTTGAATGTCTACTATGTATCCATTGATTTTGTAACTTGAACAACTACATCCAAGATGACAGTATGTAATTTATCAATTAGATATTTCTTAGTGTTTTTCTTTTTTTATTTTTTCTTTTAGAATTCTGTATTGTTCTATGCTTTTTCTTTTGCTTTTTTCTCTTTAAATGAAATTTTTAAAAAATCCATATTGCTATTGTAAAAAAGAGAGGAAATAGGAAGTGCTGTAAAAGATATAACTACATGAATTTTTAAGTGTATAGGATTGATAACTATACTTCTAAATTCTTGTTGGATTGTTGAGCAGATCTGTTTGCAGTTTCACTGCTCAAATGTATACTTTGTATGCTCTAATTTTGTAACTTAAACAACTATTTCTAAAATGACAATATGTAATTTATCAAACAATGATCTCTTATTGTTTATCCTTTTTTAAAAATTCTGTAATTTTTTTTTCTATTTTTTTCTCTTTAAATAAAAAAAATTAAAAAAAGAAATACTCTATGCTAATTGCTGTGTTGGTGGAGGGGTGTGAGTATTAAAATTGCCCATAGATAATAAAATAAAAACCTAGATATGTGAATAATGCATTCATAGATGCAAGCTGCCCAAGTGTTTTGCATGGTGATGTTAATGTGAATATGATTAAATCATGAAGAAATTGTCTTAGTAGTCAACCAATTTCACATTCCCAATTTTAAATCCCTGCTTTATTCTATTTAAAATGATAATTAAATGGATGTGAGAATTGGTGGTTCATTATTTACTGTAATGAGAAACTTTCTGTGATTACTCATATACTGTTTAGAAACTATGAGAAATTATTACCAAAACACAGAAGTTCATTCCATAAACTATGTAAAAGTTGACATTGAAGCTGAGAATATTATGGTAACACATTGAAATATTCCAATACAATACACAGTACTTGCAGAGGTACATTTGAATAGACATTTAAATTAACTAATGTTAAATAAAGTTAAATTTTCAGCATTTGAATCAATTCCAAGTAAAATAATCAGTAGGCACAGAGGCCCATTACCACTGTCTTGGACAGTGTGAATTTGTCAGTGAGGTGTTCCATCACATTAAAGACTGCACTGTCTTCTAAACCACAGCCTGTTTGTCCTCTGAGTCCTAATTAAATCATGTTCTCTCAGAAATAGATCAGAATGGGAGAATTCACCCTTGGAAAAATGGCTTCTAATATTTTTATCATGAGTCTATCAGAAATAATACACTTCTAACTTATATTTTAAATAATAAAAAATAATTTTTCCAAAATTAATGAAACATATAAAAAGTAAATATTTTAAAAGTTCAGATTTGAAATCTTCATACTCTTCTCTTAAGTATTTATCCTTTATTAAGCATCTATTCCAATTAATAATAAAATGAAATGCAGTTACTCAACATTTTCAGTGTATTTAGCCAAAGATAACAAAGTTATGAAAGGTAACTGTTAACAACTGATAGATTAAGAACAGCATGAACGGGTAAATAAAACCTTAAAATTTTTCCCTTTATGAGGACAAAATCAAATTTAAAATATATGTATATATATATATATATATATATATATATATATATATATATATTCAGTTTCTCATGTGCCCTATCACAGCTCACAGCTTATGTATCATGTGCAAATAGAAACTTAGGAAGGGCTCTGTTTCTTAGGGGACATTGGAATTTCCCATGACTCATGTATATCCCTAAAGTTTATAACTAACTAAAATACCACATGTACTTGTAAAACTAGCATGCATCTATGGGTTATTCTTGAGTTCAGTCAGCTCTTATATAAACAATAACTGAAAATAATTAGAACTGCACATTGCTTGTACTAATTGTTTGGATGTGAACAAGTTAAGTGCAAGCTATGTTTTATGTAGATGAACAATACTACTGCCAGCATT
>PVLA01013576.1:0-36059 GCA_004027455.1 Hydrochoerus hydrochaeris
CTCCCACTCTCCCCTAACATTTCCTTCCTTCCCTCCCTCCCTCCCTCCCTTTCTCCTTCACTGCCCTGTTTTTCATTCCTCTTTCTATCCCTCCCTCTCTTCCTTCTTGTTGACTTCCCCTTCTGGCTACTTTCTTCTCCCCAAATTAGGATGTTCATTTTTGTAGTAAAATAAGTTATGGAGAACATTAAATTCTCTTCTGATTGTTTTTGAATTTAAAAGTACATATACTAAATTAGTGTTCATGTTTCCTTTCTATCACAGGACTTGTGAAAAACTAATCAAAGTCTTTATTTTTGATGCCACAAAATTCCCTTGCACTTAAAGAAAGATACAGCCACGTACTTGACACCACAGGCATTCCTAAAAGAAAAAAACTGTAGCACAGGGGAAGCATTACTTTTTATAAATTGAACATCTAGTTCCTAAGTGGAGCATTGTGACATGTTCAATTGGCCTCCATGTAGGAAGTAGGTTTTCCTGGAGAAGGTGACTGTATTTAGATGAAGTGATGATAAACACTAGAAAGTGTACGTATTAAGCCATCGTTTTTTAACTTGTAATACAAAAATGCTGACTGAAATGCAGAGTAAGGATGGGAAATGTAATGGTGGCAGGTAGACATCACTGTCACATGCTTATTACCATGGTCCTATGTTAGGGATTACTGAGTTCTCTGCTGACTCATTATGGCATAATGAAATGAGTTTATTTTCTCATATTTTACTAATAGTAATTCACTTCATCTAAGACAGTCACTGTCTCTGTTTTTCAGGGAAGACCACGCCCTTTCTTTTGGCATTTTTTCTGTGCCATCTCTTGATAGACAGCGATGTGATCTTTATCTCACATTTCCACCTTGTCTTGGGGATCATCACGTTTCTTGTCTACAGACGTATCTTACAGGGTTTCTCTTGCCGTCAGGCTCAGCAGCTGCAGAGATGAGCGATTTTGATAATGGTTTTTCTTGAAGTTATTACATGACCTCTCCCCACAGTTTCCGTTTTAACATGAGGGTGAAGGCTGCAGAGAAGTGGGGGAAACCAGAGAAAGGTTTTTCTTTAAGAGGATTTACATAAAACCTATCTCATAAATAGATACAAATACAACTGTGGAAAGACATGCAGTGTTTTCCTTGATAGTTTTGTGCTGAGTAAAAGTACTAGACTTGACAGCAATATTACAAATACTTGACATTATGAGTAATTTTGTGAAATTGGATTTGACTATGCAAAGAACTTTCAAAGATTCACTCAAAGTACTTTGATAGTGTGCATAGGACGAATAAATGTTTTCAAAAAGCAGACATTGTGGTTCAGTTGTAAGATTTTTTTCAGGGTATTAACATAGTCTAAATCTAATTTTCTAGCCTATATATTTATAATGTTTTGACCTAGTACTTTTAGGAGTAAAGGATAGATACATTTGATTTTGCTTTCCAAACTGAAGTTCAATATAATGGTGTTAATACATTCCTGTACAGCATCACCTGATGCTTAGCGAAAACTTACTGAGTTTGTCATTATTAGACATGTTGGCTGGCATGACAGGACTAAGTCACTGTTAGTACAATCACAATACTCACAAGATTAACGGACCATAGCACTCTACCCCAGAGGGAAGTGCTGGACCCTCCTGCAGTCAATGTAATTAAAGAGGCAGAGTTTATAATTAAAGCTGGTTATCTGCATGGAGTAGTGTTTAACAGTATTTTGTTCTCTGTTTATCTTTGTGTCTTTATTATCTGCTGTGGCCTTTTTGTGGTTGATAATATTATTCTGTTTCTCCCCATAGCCCACCTGCAATACCTGCCTTTTGTTTTGTTGCTTTTATTTCATTATTTTCAGCTCTTAATTTTTATGTCCTTTTAGCTGACTCTTTTAGGAGGACACAGGTTGCTTTCCTAGAGTTAAAGATCTATTTTTTACAGTGTTAATATCCAGCTAAAAGAGGATTTCAAGATTATGTATTTTACTTTGTCAGTTGATGATGGCTCTTAAAGATTGCCTTCATTGGTTGGCAAAATTCTCCTGCTCCCTACTGTCAATTTTTAAACACCTTAAATGGGAAATGTATGCAGCATGTTGCTAACCCCTCAGCTAATTTGTCAGAGTTCATTCCCTTTCAGTTCTTTCAGGGACTGAAAGGAGGAGGCGGGTGAAGACACTGTTTGATTTGTATAAGCCTCCCCTCCCCTCCCCTCCCCTCCTGGAAGGAAGGCGTTTGCCACGGGTTTCACTGTATTTTCACCACACTTTACAAAGACATCTTGAAAGAAGATGTCCAAAACTGTCCCGAAGAAGGACAAGAATGACAAAACAAGTTGAAACAGAGGAGGATATTTTGAGTCGGATTAATGTCAATTTCTTAAAATTGCAATGTTCACTGTAGTTTTCAGCCGCCTCATTTATAGATTAACTTCTGTTTTGGGATGGCTGCATTGTTCTTTGTAGAAAGTTCTATCACAAATTCTGCTTTCTCATCAATTGTTTTGGCATTTACTATTATTTGAATCTGAAATACAGTACAGATTTTTGTAAATGTGTAATGAGCTATCCATATAGAGTCCAACCGTGGAACAGAAGTTGCCTAACATGGTATAAAAGACTTCATGAGATTCTGTGGTAGTTTCGGATGACTGTCTACAAACTTTCCCAAACACCGAGTGAGTTTTTGTGAACTGTCTGAATTTTGAAATTAATTAAGAATTGAATTTTTAAAACATTTGATGGCTTTTCTGTCACTTTTTATAAAAACTATCCATGTACATATTTTATCACTGTCAATGTTGGGATATACTTGCAATACTTCATACCTACTTTCCTTTTGGGAAATCAGTGCTATACATACCATATTTTGGTCATTTCTATGCCCCTGCCCCTCTACCAGCCTTCCCCTCTCACCATTTTCCAGATTCTCTTCAAATCTCCGTTGTCTCTATGTCCTACTATATTTTGCTTTTTAAATTATTTATACAGTATTTTGGCTTTCTTTTATAAGAGAAAAATGTGATATTTACCCTCTGAATCTGATTTATTTCACTTAGTGTCATGGTCTCAAAAGTCATCCATTTTCCTACAAATGACTCTAAGTTACCCTTCCTTATGGCTCCGGACTCTGTTCTCTATAGCACATCCCGTGATTTCTTTATTTGTCTGCTGATGAACACATAGGCCACTTCTATAAAGTAACTATTGAGGATTATGCTGCTGTAAGTATGAGCATGCATGTATTACTATAGTATCATGCCTTTAACTGGGGAAAATATCAGGGAAAGAATACATGGGTCAAATTAAATTCATATTTTAAGTTTTTGAGGAATTTCCATGTTACTGTACTGGTTCGCATTCCCGCCAAAGGTGATGAGGAATTCATTTTCAGTAAAAATAAACTTATGCTTAAAATTCCCTCCAATTGCTTCTTTTTTTGACTTTTTTTTCAAGCAGTAAATATAATAGACACCAAGAAAAGTCTTTGCACTATTTCTTCTTTATCTTTTCACTTATTATGCTCTTTGGTATATGCTAGGATTTAAGCTTAAGACAAATAATTTAGTAATTAAGAAATACTTTTGTTTAAAAAGGTTCCTATGTATAATTTGAATATTGAAGAAAGCATATCTTTCTTTAGATCTTCACTCTTAGTAGGTGTTCATAACAAAGACATTGTTGAGTACACAATTAAACAAAGTATTTCTTCCAAATAACTTCATTTCCTATTAATGTTCTCCTTATAAAAACAACAAACAACAAGCAAACAAACAAACATAAAACTTGATGGACCATGGACCTTTTCGAGAATTCATGAACAAACAGAACTTTTTTATTTAATTATTTTCAGGTCTGCTTTAAAAAAAACAAACAATCTGCACTATTTGAATGTTGGTTATTAATTTTGCTTCTCAGGAAAGATACTAATACCCCACTAAATCAAACAATTGTGTTATCTAAACATGAAAACTAACCCCTTAAATACAATGGAAAGTGAAAAGAAGAAACCTGACTTGGATTAAAGGGAACATCTATCAAGTAATTTCCTGTTCTCTTTTCTTTTACTGATAAAGAATATTGACACATACAGAGCAAACTGTACTATGATTCATATAAACTCATTATTTACTACAATTTAAAACATGTTTTTATTTGTAGATTTCTGTTTTAGGAGATAATAGTTGCATTTGATCAGTATATTATATACCATGTAATGTACCCTTTATCACAGAATATACTTTAAAAACAAAAGTCATGAAAGTTGGTATTTTAAAAATAATAGAAATATGCACACATATGAATCTGCCAAAATGAAATCCATTAATAAGCATGATTAATTTTTGGAATTTGGCTGTTTTCTTCTTTTAATGCACCAAAGGATGTAAGGAATTGTAAAGAGAACTAAAGGGCATTTAATTGACTAAAAATATACACCTGTGTTTGCACACTGGATGACATAATATTGTTACCCTGGGAGTTCTCAATAATCCAATCTACAGGTAAAACAGAATACAAATTAAATTTTTAACAGACTATAGAATTTGGCAATATGACTAAATGTTTTTATGGAAAGGCAAGGAGAACAATAGCTAGATTTTTAAATATGCAAATTTGGAGAATTTACCATATCTGATTTTAAAATCTACAAAAAAGCTACAGCAAGCAAGTCAATGTGATTTTTGTGTATGGATAGATATATAAATAAATGCAATGGAATAGAGTCCAATGATAGATTCCCACTTATATAGTTGATTGATATTCTTAAAATGCTCTGGGTGAATTAAATGAGGAAAGGAGTCTTCAAGTGGATGACAGAAAAACAACATTCCTGTAAAAAAGGTAAAATACCATTTTATCATCTATAACCAAATACAACAATTATATGTACATTATACATGCTATTGTATAAATTTTCAACAAAAATTTAGATAAGATTAGCTTTAAGTAGATCATATATGTAAATCAAAAAGCACAGAGTTATGCATTTTCAAGCCTGAGATATTAGAGACAATTTTTTTTTATGTTGGTCAAAGTCTTTAAACCAGACACAATGGGTTAATTAAGAATGAAAAAGTGTAAAGTGGACTTTGGCAAATTAAATCTTTTTTGTTCCTTGACAGATGAAGTTAGGGAACAGAACATGAGAAATATATCTTTTAAATATCATGGGAGATCCTGTTCATATTAAAACATGATTTTTAGAGAGTCCAGCCAGTGGGTGGAAAAGCACATTGTAGCAGATCACATTTGCACAAGGTTATAGCTCCTCAGAACTCATTTTCACATGGCTGCTTCCACAAACACATATGAGTCTTGTCTTGAGGGCTTCTGTTACTATCAATAAATGCCAGAGGTTTGCTCTATGCATCAGACTTAAGTATTCATTCCCTGGGAGCAGCGCTCACCCACTGACTGGTGAGCAGCTAAAGGATCCACAGACTCTTTATTCTTGGCTTAGTACCATGCCCTTTTCCTTTCTAAGCACCATCTCCTTGGCATGATTTAGTTCAGTTACTTCCAGTGGTAATGAGAACCCCCAATGGTGGGCTCCTTCCTTTCCCCTGTATGCCTCACTCAACCCACAACCTGCATCTTTTGAAATTGTTGTCCAAATGGCTTGCATTTAAAACCTTGTGTCAACATCTGCTTTGGGGAGAGCTTGATCCAAATCTTGAGCCACTTTCCAATTGCACAAAAATTGGAAGAATCAATCATTGAAATTAGCAGAGGGAGTAAAATCTCAACCAAATACAAACAAAAAGGCTTCCAGCGAGTTTTGAAGTAGTGCAATAGTGTGAGTTCGTAGAGCTTCCTGCAGCTCTGGATGGTGAGGTGCCAGGTTTGAGCAAATGTTGGGGGAAGTTGTTTGTTCCAACTTGTGAGTCCAGAACTAAATCCCACTAAATGGCAAAGCTGAGCACAAATATTTTAAAATTTATAATGTATAAAAATATTTTATGTAAATACATTTCTTGAGAAATATCTCAAGAAACCACTGCTGTTCTAGGAAGTTCCAGTATTCAGGAACAACAAAAAAAAAGAAACTAAAACAGAAATTAGAAGGTTGCTTGGTGGATTTTAAAGTGAGGAGAAAATTTATTATTTTGGGGTTGTTCTCTAAAATCATGTATGAAATGAAGTAAAAGAAAATAAGACTTCAGAAAAAAAAAAGAAAAGAAAACTGGTCACAGTATTCCATGTTTCTGCTGTGAATACTATTCACATAATTATACTAATAAAATATAACAGAAAGTTGATATATGTCTGTAGGAAGGATCAAGAGATGGACATGTAGTTAAGCATGGAGAAAGAATATGAATTCACATTTAGTAATCCTCATTCTCAGTATGAAGATGAGTATTAATTTTCCCTAAAGATGTTTTAAATTATTAATTTTCATGTTACATTATCAATAAAGAATACTGAGGTAAAATAATTAGCAAATTTGCACATAATTTAGTGATGTGGAGATTAATATGCAAATAAGCAATTAAACATATTCACAATATTTGTCAGCAAAAATGGCAAAGATTACTGTTTTAGTTTTTTTCTTTTTGCTTAGACAAAATACCTGCTACCAAAAACACACATGAGGAGAGGTTTATTTTGGATCCTATTTTCAGCCCATGCTCTGAAGGTCCCAGGAAGGAAGAGTGTGGCAGGAAGGCCTGGGAGGAGGAAAGTTGCATGCATCATGGCCAACAGGAAGCAGAAGAAAAGTGAGGACTTGGGAAGGAAAACAAGCTCTTCTGGGTCAGCCACCAGTGACCCACGTTCTTATCACAAGTCAGATGTGCCACCTCAATAAACAATCACCTTTCAAAAGGAGCAGGACACATATACTTCTGCAAAAGCTGATTCCCCTCCCAGTTGAGCAATCTGTATCTCATTTTCCCAATCTTTGGTGACAAAAAAATTACTTAAAGTAACACCTGACTTTAAATGTGTGGGTTTAATAGAAAAAAAATTATTTCTCAAAGAAGATAAGTATACCTTGCCAGGTATGGTTGTACACCCTGTAATCCCAGCACTTGGAAGGCTGAGGTGGGAGGATCCTCTCCAGTCCATGTCTAGCCTGGGCCACATCATGAGACCTGGGCTAAAAAAACAAAAATAAAAACAAAATAAAACAATAAGAAAAAGATATCTACACCTTTATAAGATGAAGAAAAGATAGGATACACCAGAATATAAAAAGAAAGATGTTAAGAGAAAATGAAAAAGAATAGCAAAAAAAAATTTTTTTTTTAAATGAAATGAGAGACCACCTTGTGGGACCAGGTAACTCTAGCCAGATGTGCGTATGGGGCTGGGCCAGAACCAGGCTCCTCCCATGTCCCACAGTCCTGGCCACCCACCTCAGGACCTAGGAACTCCAACCCATGATGTGTGCCCCTACAGTCCCACTGCTGCCATCGGGGACACCCCACCTCCTGGACCTAGCATTGCTGTTGATCTTCAGCTCCCACACCTCCCCCCAGAACCTTGGACTGAAGTAGATTATGCAGTATTGAGGGGAGACTCAGAAAGAAGAACTCACCAGACTTCCATAAGTGAGGTGAGTTTGCCCCTAAAACAGAAATAGAGTTTGCCACCTTCAGTGGGTAAACAGGAGCAACAGAGAAGACCCCTCCAGAAGTAGGCCATAGGTGAGCTTGGCAAGTGGGTAGGTGAGTCCTCCACACAAAGAATATCAGGTGGTTTGAGGAGGGTGCCAATAAGGCCTCTCCCAACCTGGAGAAAATTAAAGAGGCTTGTGGGACACCCAGAGACACAGTAAGGTCCCAGATGAGACAAACACTATGAACAGGAAGATCTAGTGACTCTGAACAACCTGAAGACATAATAATAGTAGGAACTATTAATAGGGTTGATTTCCATCAGTACTCCTAGGCTTGTAGGCATAGGAAGAACATAGGACTCACCCAACAGGCCCTGTAGGGGGAATTCAGGTGACTGGCCCACCTCTTCATTGTGGGACCCAGCAACTGGACAAACATCAACTTTACAGTAGGATCCCAACATACACACTACCAGCAGTTGACACTAGTGGGATTGAAGGATGAAAAGGGAAAGGGGAAAATGGCAAAACTCAAAAGCAGAATATGATCTCAAACATCCAGTACAGGAGGAGCAAGTACAGGAGCATTGAAATAGAGAACTTCAAAAGGGGAAAATGGCAAAGAGAAAAATGGCAAAACACAAAAACAAAATGTGATCTCAAACATCTAGTCCACCAGGAGCAAGTACAGGAAAAATTGAAATAGAGGGCTTCAAAAGTAACACACTGGAAATCTCTGAAAAGATAGCAAGTGAAATAAAAAAACAACTACATGAGGCTATAGAAGTCAAATTAGAAGTACTCTCCCATGTAAAGACAGAAATAACAACCTTAGTAAAGGAGTTGCTGAGCACACCTAAACAAAAATAGAGAAAAAAGCACAGGAGCATGGGAAACTGATTGAAAACTTGAATGAACAATATAGAAAAGAAGCAGAATCCATGAAGCAAACTCAAAGAGACATCCAAGAAACAAAAAATCCTATTGAAAGCAGGCAAAACCACTTAAATGAAACTGAGGATAGGATTTTGGACCTTGAGAACAGGATCAAACTTAGCGATCATGAAAAGATAGAACTTTTAAAAATAACAAAGCAGCATGAAATGATGATCCAGCAGCTTCAAGATGATGCCAAGAGAAATAATATAAGATTAGTAGGCATTAGTGAAGATGCAAGCATCCATGCAAATGACATAACTAAAATATTCACAGAAGTAATAGCAGAAAATTTCCCAAACATGGGGAAAGAATCTGATAGGCAGGTAAGTGAGGATTATAGACACCAAACAATTACAGCAAATATAAATATACACTGAGACATATAATAATTAAGATCCCAGACATGCAGCATAAAAACAGAATACTAAAAGCTGTTAGAGAAAAGAAACAACTCACCTATCAAAGAGAGCCCATTAGAATCACAGCATACATTTCAGCACAAACTCTCAAGTCAAGAGGAGCTTGGAGTGAGGTATTTCAAGTCCTAAAAGAAAACAACTTTCAACCCAGACTGATGTAACCAGCAAAACTTTTATTCAAATTTAATGGAGAAACAAGATACTTCCATGATAAAGAACAACTGAAGAAATTCATGTTCACCAAACCAACCCTAGAAAGAGTGTTGAAAGACAGACTAGATAGAGATAAAAATGACCACAATCCCCAGAACAACAAGGGAAAGAAACCACCAGGTAGGACAACAATTAAAGGGGAAAAGCAGAAAGCAAACAACTGGAACTTAACATGGCAAAGCCAAGCCACTACATATCAGTGATTTCCATAAATGTAAATAGCCTCATTTCACCTATCAAAAGAAATGGGTTGACAGAATGGATCAAGAAAGAGGATCCCATAATATGCTGTATACAAGAAACACATTTGACCCAAAAAGAAACTCATAGATTAAATGTCAAAGGATGGAAAACAATATTCCATCCAACAGGAACCCAGAAAAAAGCAGGTGTAACTATTCTATTTTCAGACAATGTGAACTACAAACCTAAAATGATTAAAAGAGATAAAAAAGGTCACTACATAATTGTTAGTGGAAAAATTCAAGAGGAAGAACTAAAAATTATAAATATATATGCACCAAATACAGGAACACCCAACTATATAAGACAAATACTAATGGATATGAAAAACCAAATACGCAAGAACAAAATAATAACAGGGGACCTTAATACCAAATTGTCACAAAGAGATAGGTCAACTAGACAAAAAGTCAGCAAAGAAATAATAGAACTGAATTATGCTTGTGAGCAAATGTACTTAGTAGATGTTTCCAGAGTGTTTCACCCAACCACATCAGAATGCACATTCTTCTCAGCTGCACATGGGACATCCTCCAAAATAGACCATATATTATCCCATAAAACATTCTTAAGTAAATGCAAAGGTATTGAAATTATCCCATGAGTAATATCTGATCATAGCACACTGAAATTGGAAATTAATGGCAAAAAAATTGCAAAACCTGTATAAATAATTGAATAACCTTCTGAACAACCAGAGGACTACAGGTGAAATTAAAGAAGAAATAAAGCAATACCTACAATTCAATGAAAATGCAGAAACAACATACTGCAATATGTGGGATGCAATGAAAGTGGTCTTAAGAATGAAATATATAGCAATAAATTGTCATATCAAGAAACTCTGTAATGAGCATAAATAAACAACCTAATATTTTATCTCAAGCTTCTAGGGAAAGAAGAGCAAGTTAAACCCAAAGCTCATAGAATAGAAGAAATTGTAAAGATTAGAGCAGAAATCAATGCAATTGAAACTAAAAAAAATACAAAGAATTAATGAATCAAAAAGCTGGTTTTTTGAGAGAATAAACAAAATTGACAAACCTCTAGCTAACCTTATCAAGAAAAAGAAAGAAAAAATCCAAATTCATGCAATAAGGACTGAAAAGGGGGAAATTACTACAGATTCCATGGAAATTCAAAAGATCATGAATACCTACTTTGAAAATCTCTACTCACATAGAGTGGAAAACACAAAGGAAATGCACAGATTTCTAGAAACATATGAAATACCAAAGCTCAACCAAGAAGATATAGCAATTTTGAATAACCCAATATCAGCTACTGAAATTGAAAACATAATTAAAAACTTACCAACAAAGAAAAGCAGAGGTCATGATGGATACACAGCTGAATTCTACAAGAAATTTAGAGAAGATTTGATGCCAATACTCCTTCACCTCTTCACTGAAATTGAGAAGAAAGCAATCTTCCCTAAATCATTCCTGGAGGCAAGTATTACTCTGATATCAAAACCAGAGAAAGACCGAGCCAAAAAGGAGAACTATAGGCCAATCTCACTAATGAATATTGATGATAAGATTCTCAATAAAATACTGGCAAATAGAATGCAGTAAATCATCAAGAAGATTATACATCATGACTAAGTGAGATTCATTCCAGGAATGCAGGGATGGTTTAACATATACAAATCAATGAATGTAATACACCACATCAACAGAACCAAAAACAAAAACCACATGACCATCTCAATAGATGTAGAAAAAGATTTTGATAAAATCCAACACATGTTCATGATAAAAATGCTTCAGAAACTCAGAATACATTGTTTCTACCTCAACCTCACAAAGGCCATCTATGACAAACCAACAGCTAACACTATACTAAATGGACAAAAACTGAAATCTTTCACACTAAAATCAGGAATAAGACAAGGATGTCCACTAACACCACTCCTATTCAATATAGTTCTGGAAATATTAGCCAGCACAATCAGACAAGAGAGAGAAATAAAAGGAATAAAGATAGGAAAGGAAGAAGTTAAACTATCATTATTTGCTGATGATATGATACCCTATATAGAAAACCCAAAAATCTCCATTAAAAGACTACTAGTGGTAATAAACAAGTTCAGCAGTGTAGCTGGTTATTAGTCAATGCTCAAAAATCAATAGCATTCCTGTACATAAGCAAAAAAAACTCACCAAGAGAGAAATTATGGAAATATCACCCTTCCCAATAGCATCTAAAACAATTAAACCCTTAGGAATCAACCTAAGCAAGAATGTAAAAGACCTATATGCTGAAAGTTACGCTAAGCTAAAAAAGGAGATTGAAGAGGATATTAGAAAGTGGAAGGATATTCCTTGCTCTTGGCTAGGAAGAACCAACATTATAAAAGTGGTCATACTCCCAAAACTGTTATACAGATTTAATGCAACCCCAATCAAAATACCATTGACATACCTCAGAAATCTAGTGAAAACACTCCTAAAATTCGTTTGGAAACAGAAGAAACCCAGATTAGCAAACGCAATTCTGGGCAATAAAGGCAAGGCAGGAGGCATCTCAGTTCCTGACTTGAAACTATACTACAAAGCCACAGTGATAAAATTAGCATGGTACTGGCAAAAGATAGACCTGAGGATCAATAGAACAGATTAGAAGAGGCAAACACAACTACAAAGACACTCAGCCACCTGATATTTGGCAAAGGGGCTAAACATGTCCACTGGAAGGATAGCCTCTTTAATAAATGGTGTTGGAAAAATTGGCTCTCTGTATGTCAAAGACTGAAACTGGACCCATGCATATCACCATGCACAAAACTGAAGTCTAAATGGATCAAAGATCTAAATATTAAAACAGAAACTCTGAATCTACTGGAAGACAAGGTAGGTAGAAGTCTTGGAGACACAGGGGTAGGCAGAGAATTCATGAACCAAACACAAACTGCATGGGAAACACTTCAAAGAATCAACAAATTGGATCTCATATTATTGAAAATTTTCTGCACTTCAAAGGAAATCACCAACAGAGTGAAAAGAAAACCAACAGAGTAGGAAAGAATTTTAACCAGCAACCCCTCAGACAAAGGACTTATGTCCAAAATATATAAAGAATTGAAAAACATCAAGCCCCGCAAATTCAAAGACCCTCTCCAAAAATGGGCATCTGAGATGAACACACAGTTCTCAGAGGAAGATATACAAATGGCAAGTAAATACATGAAGAAATGTTCACCATCACTGGTCATTCGAGAAATGCAAATTAAAACAGCATTGAGATTTCATCCCACTCCGGAAGAATAGCTGCCATCAAGAAAACAGCTGATGACAAATGTTGGTGAGATGGGTAAAAATGAACACTGCTCCATTGTTGATGGGAGTGTAGACTGGCATAGCCACTATGGAAACCACTATAGAGATTTCTCGGAAAACTAGATTTGGAAGTTCCATTCAACCCAGCTATTCTCCTCCTGGGTATTTTCCCAGAAAATCTGAAAAGGTCATTTCACAGTGATACATGTGCATCTATGTTCAAAGCAGCACAATTTGTAATAGTTAAATCTTGGAAACAACCAAAATGCCCATCCACCACAGAGTGGATGAAAAAGATGTGGTATTTTTATACAATGGAGTATTACTCAGTTATAAAAAAGGATGATCTTGAGGCCTTCATATTGAAATGGATGCAACTTGAGACTATCTTCATAAGTTAAATAAATAAGAATCATATTTATAAATATCTCATTGTGCTTCTAGTGTAAAAAGTAATAAGAACTGTAGGAGTAATAAAACCCAAAATGTGTAATTGCTATTGTTAAAAGGAGCAGAAAAGAAAGTGCTCTAAAGCATGTACCTGCATGCATGTGTAAGTGTGCAAGATGGATGACCATATTACTAAGTTTTTGTTGGAGCATTGAGCAGAACTATTTCCAGTCTCACTGTTTGAATGTCCACTTTGTATGCTTTAATTTTGTAACTTGAACAACTAATTCTAAGATGAAAATATGTAATTTATTAATTAGTGATATTTTAGGGTTTTTTTGGTATTCTGTATTGTTGCTACCCTTTTTTCCATTTTGCTTTTTTTCCTCTTTAAATAAAATTTTAAAAAACTGAGGATGATTTCATAAAGAAGAAACACTTAAAATGAGGCAATGTTCTAACCGACTAGAGCAACAAAGCCTTTCCACCCAAAATTGTACACTATGGTACTTTTGCATGTTAACTGTCTTCCAACAAGAGCTGTATCTGAAATTCATAGATTGGTACTACTGAGGAAATATGAATCACATGGTTTTTCAACCCTCACAAAGTTATGTTTATTTTTCCATTATTCAGATTTTTAAAGAATTTATTTTAATAAAATTGTGTTTAAAAATGTTGATAATTTACTCTGAGAAGGCAGTTAAATTTAAATAATTTTTCTCTCTAAAAATGACTATTTTAAACTTTTTATTTGCATGCTTTCATAAAGTATCCATATATTTCATGCATATATATATGTATATATAATTTTATTTCTATTGACACAAAACAATAAAGTTACTATGTCAAACTAAAAAAAAATGAAATGAATACCTTATCCTGGGAAAATAACAGTCCACAGAATAAAATAAATGAGTACAATTAGCTTTTACACTGAAAATAGAATAGCATCAATAAGAAGAAAAAGCCAATAATCTTTTTAAGTAACTGAGTTAATGCCTAAATTGTTAGCCAACATTTTTTAGCTTGATTCATCAATTCCATCAGAGCAGTATTTCTAATCCTAAAAAGAAGTAAGTAGTTCACTCACCCCTCCATGCTATTTACACTTTCAAAGAGAAGAAGTAGATGTCGCTGTAAAATGGTGGACCAAGCACTTTTGGAAACATTCACATCACTTCTTAAAACAGAAAATGCAGCTCAAATATTTCAATGAAATCCTCCCAGGACTCTTAACAAAATGTAACAGAAATGAGAAGCTAAAAATGGCAGAAAAGCAGACTGCCAGTGTGGGCTGGAGGCTCAGCACTCCTTGGAATAGAAGGAATCCAGTAATTTCCCCTGTGGCAGGAAACTAGAAAAGTGTTCTACATACAACTTGTTGCAAAGCCATGCACCAAATGGAGGCGGAAATCATCCCATCCTCCCCATCAGAGCAAAACTAGGACTGCATAGTTCTCCCCCTGATTGAGCTCCAAAGTAAAGATGCAGGAAAGAAGGGAGAGAGAGCAGGTCTGTAGATGTGCAGGAGATACACAGTCATGGAGTTGGGATCACCAGGAGATTCCAGGCTCACCTAGTGAAGAAATTCATATTTAGTAAAACCAAGACTGAAAATAAATAACCTGTCTTGTAACAGGGAGAGCCATGGGAAGTAGATGCTGCTTTCCACTTCTAAGATGTGAGCCTTCAAATAAAATTACAAAAAGTATAGGAAAAGCTTTAGGCCAAGTAAAATACTGACTAACTGGAAAAGTAGACAGGCAAAAAGCATTCTAAAGCAGGTACAGGGTGGGTAGAAATGGGAACTACTTGAACATTCATAGGAATACACTGGTGAAAGTATTTATAGCTGTAGTACCCTAGCAAGCAAAAGGATAAAAGGGAAGGGAAAATTATGTAAAAAGGTTAACACAGATGCATGTGATAGGTCATGTGTGTACAAAATCCATCAAAAACTGTGTACACAGTAGGGCAGTTCCCTGTACTCAGAAGTGTCTAGAAGCTCGTGGACACGCTTGGAATACCTCTCGTAATTGTAGAGGCCAATGGTACCTTGGGTTAATCTTGTGATGCCTCAATAAATTTAGTATTAATATATTTATACAAGTTTTTCTTTTCTTGGTGCACGTAATTTTCAGCAAACTCATGTACGGCACCGTGAGCAATGGTGCCTACGTCGGGGCTGAGGGACTCGTAGCACCAGATCTCACTAGTGGATCCCAGGAGTAACCTCAAGACTGCAAAATACTGTCCAAATGAGCACGGGAGTAACTTCATTAATTTGCGTTGTATCTATATTGATCTTTAAAAAACAAAACTGTCTTGATATCACCAGAATGGCAGGTAGTCTTCACAGGAGAAAGCAAGAGGCAACCCGGAGTATATTTCACGAAGTGGAACTGTACAATATCATAACTACACATCGAATGGATTTATAATTGCTAACAAAGGAAATTTCTTATGTAAAAAGAAAAGCATTCTCTTTTATAGTATGACTAACAATAAGCTTCATATCACAGAGTATTTTATGTTAACATATATAGTGACATTACATAATATTTATATTTTCAGTTTTGAGTAAGCATGCATAGTGGTTACTCATACTTCAGCTGTATATCAGAGATGTCTTCCAATAACCATTCTCTATTTATTTTAGCTCAAATTAATTTGAATTTAGAATTAAGGCCCTCAGCACCTAATTATAATGGAAAATGTCTTCAAATGTATGAAGGTTTCTCATATTTTCATTAAAAAAATTGGTATAATATTTAAAGTACTCAATCATGTAGGTTAGTTCCTTTATAAATCAAACATGCAAATGCAGTGAATAAATAAACAGTTGGTTGGTAGATTCATGGCAATGGGTAGGATGCAGAATATTTGTTCAGGTTGATAGGTACAAATATTTCTCTACTGATGATTTATATAAATGTTCAAGGTGTATTCATTTTACTGAAAGAAAAAAAGCCCTCTGAAAACCATGAAGTAGAAGGAAAACTGTGTGTTACTGGAAGGTCCAGTGGTATATATAAGTTATAACATGAATATTTCGGAGTGACTTTCATGGCCCTACCACTGTAGTTTCTCAAAACAGAAAACAGACTGGTTAAACACAAATCCAGCCCAAGGTTGCAAAACATTACTTTTATGGTTTTCTGGTTCTAGAAGTTTAACTGAAATAAAATTCTAAGCCTGTCACATTTCTAAGACTGAAATATAAAGCTTACAATGACTGATGTGATCACAGTAAACATTGGGAGAGCCAGAAATCCTTGATCAAACTTGGAGAAGAGGAAATATATTTTTACAGAGACTTTGGAGAGGAAATATCCTAGATTCTTCACTCCATTTTAAAAGAACTGCTAAAAGCACAAGAAGGTATTTTCTGCTGAATATTACTGATATAATCTGTATTGCTAATACAGTTGCCTGTTTTTTAAAAAAATAGGGTTAAAAGTTTTATTTAAATGCAAAGAAAAATACAATATTATGTATAAAAATTCAGCTTCTCTGGGAGGCTCAGCCTGCGACAGTGGTTTAGAAACTATAAGAGGAGCAGGGTGGAGGAGAAGGAGGTAGAATGAAAACATACCAGAGAAGGCTGAACAGGAAAGCTGACTTACCTTGGTGCCCTTGACAACCAGCACTGTTGTGGTCAAGGAGCTGCCCAGTGTGTCGGAACTTAAAACTCTTAAGCTGAAGTAATTCACGTTTGGGCTCCTGTCCTCAAGGGTCCACTCTGGTGGCTCCTTCCAGGGTCCACATCTGGGGGCTCTTCTCTGTGAGTGTAACTTCAGTCTTCTGCGCCTACAGTGGCTCTGAATGGTGGGAATCCAGTTGGATGTTTCCTTCACTTCCTTCTTAACCTTTTCTGACTAAGTCAGGGAGGAAGCATAAGGAAAGTCATCTCCAGGCTGTTATCTTCTCCCTGACCAACTGTGACGCTCCAGTGGGTGAGAGTTAGGTAGAAATGACTTCTTCCTTTCACCTCCCCCGGGTACTGACCATATCTCTGGGGAGCTGATGGCCTTTGTAAGTGGGGCAGCACCAGTCAGCATGCACAAAAAGTGCGTATGGTCCTGCCTGCATATCCACTCTGATGCTGCTAAATGGGATGGAACCCAGATCACCCCTCCCTGCTAGAGTCTGTCCTCCTCGAAGTCTTGGGTCCATTATTTGTGTGACTCTTGGATCGTGAGAAGTGTGGAGGATCATGGAGCCCTTTCTGTCCTGTGGATAGAAGTTCTCGTCTGTATCATTTGCCAAGACTAAACAGGATTAGTGAAGTGGATGGTGAGTTATGTACTCAAGACGTGCTTTCAAAGGAAGTGCTTATTCTCCCAGCTGCTGGTGCTGCTTCTGGCAATGGTCCCCAGTTGTCATCTTCTTGGAGATTTCTGCATTATAGAGAAGTGCTTCGTCCACGGTGTGCCTTTGTGTGTGTGCAGGCTGCAGGCAGGGGAGCGTTTCCACCAGGCCGGCCCCATTCAGCTGAGAAGGGCCACAGGGAGGCCCGGAGCCCTTCCTTGTAAACTGCATGAACCGCGGCTCCCTGATTCCTGGCCTTTCCTTCCATAGTCATTGGTCCCAAGCACCCTGTCTGACAGGCGTCTCACTTCCCTGAGAAGTAGCCTGAGAAAGATGGCAAGAGCAAGGAGAGTGACCGCCCTCCCCCAGAATCCTGAGCTCCTAAAGAGAAAGAACCCCGCTCTCTGGGCTGGGAGGAATTTAGCACTAGTTCCCTGTCTCTTGGGTTTCACTGAGTGTAGAATTAGGGAGCTCTTAGCTCCTTTTGTATGTAGCTGGGGGTTTAGTCTCCTTTCCTGGACTGTTGGAAAACTCTGCTTCCATCTTATTTTCTCTTGCTTTTCTTCTTTCTAAACATGTCAGCTTTTTGGTGTTAGTTCAACTACCTTTATTCTTCAAAATAGCAAAAATATTAATTTATAGTTTAGAGACTACAGTAGCTGATTGAAGAGACTCTAAGTGTGGTTTATACATCTGTAATGACATGTATCACAGTGCATGCTATGTGTTTAATGATATCCATTAGCAACACAGTTAAATGTATCTTAACTTACAATGAGCTAAGAAAACTGAATCATTTTCTCATAGTTTTTCAGTGTGTAAGCAAAAATCTTTTATTTTTTATATTGTCTTTCAGATTTGTATTACAGTGTCACAGCTATTGTGCTTTTATGTTTAATGTTGCAAGACTTTGTCTTCACTTACCCTTAGTTACTGAGGTGAGAATTCTGACTTAAAACATACTAATTACCTGGCTTATTAGTTTCACATTATGTCAGGAATGGGGTGACACCCAGCATGATTACCATGACTTGACAGATTACTCTTGGTTTTACTATCATGAACTCTGAGATATTTTCTGCATTTTATGTTTTCTAAGGTGGCTAAACAGAATAGTCATGTTTTTAACTTGTAGTAATATAGTAAGGATATTTTCTTTTTAAAAATGCCTTTTCAATTTACAGTAATAATCTATAGAAAGCAATAAAAGTAATACAGTTGTTATCTGTGCATAAGTGGAGATTTTCTTAGTTAATAAACTTTTTTAGTATTAATTGAGTGATTTGAAAGATTTTCTAAGCCACTATATTTTGGACAAAACCTTCAGTTCTTGAACCTTAATGGCATAATATGATGCAGTGAAAAAGGGAAGAGCTGGTGACATACCACCAACTGATTTCCAGAACTGGCTCGCTAGGTGACCAGTTTTACGTCCATTGACAAAACACGCATGGCCATCTTAAAATTGCAGGTTTTCTGACTTGAATGGGGTACAGGGTCCAAGCAATTGCTCTTGCTAGGAACACCAGTGTACTCTTTCATTTTTGGAGATAATGAAATCATAAGCTACAGGAGAATTTTATTGAAAACCAGGGAAAATTATCTATGCAATGTATGCCTCACATAGTAGATGTTAGCTAAGTTAAAGACAAAAGAGAAAAATCAGGGATTTTATTTTTCTAATTTATATTTTATTCTTCTAATTAATAAAATCATGCCTAACTCTAGCTAAGAATAGTTATGATTTTTGCTGAGTCGAACAGTTTTCCTAAATTTTTGCAGTGACTTTTATCTAAGTGATTATGCATTTATTTTCTTGTGTTTTTAATACAATTATTGTTCTGGGGAACAAGAAATCTGATAACTGAAACAAAATCAATCAAATCAAGTATAAGTGGGAGTAATTTTAGAAAAAAGAAGCCAATATTTCGTGTATGAAAAGAATGTTTCATAAATTGCTTAGAAGAATAAATTGATTAAATACTGCATGGCAATTCTGATTAAATACTGCCTGGCACTTCTAGGGTGCTGGAAATATAGCAGAAAGCAAAAAGTAAATCAAATTTGTGTCTAAAAAGGGTTTCCATTTTCATTTCGAGGTGGATAAGAGCATAAAAATTAAGTCAAATATTTCCCCATAGGTACTGCTGAATAGAACATATTAATCTGGAAAGAAGAAGTTGTAAGATTGGGACGAGGAGTTGGTCATTAAATAAGATTATTCAGGAAGGTCTTACTAGAAGCAATGACTAAGAAGCTACCTCAAAACTGAGGGGCTTAAAACAAGGAACGCTTACTCCTTTTCATCCAACTTTGGGTCAACCAAGTATTTTTCTCTGGTCTGGGTCATACCTAGTAGACTTTGGTGAGATTCATCATGCGTTTATACTCCAATGGCGGCGTGGCCAGCTGGAGTAAGTCACTTTTACGTATCTGACAGTTTTCAGGGTGATGGAGGGCTGACTCAAGCCCGTTGGCTTGGCCCTCTGTCAGAGTTTGACAGGAATGAAGAAACGTGTGGTGAGCTCCCTAAACTACAGGCCTGGAACTAGCAACACATCCTTCCCTCTTATTTTATTAGTGGGTCCTAAGGGACAGGGAAAGTGACTTTTCTTCTCAGTGGAGAACTTACAACAACTAATGCTATGAGAGATGGTTGTAGCCTAGGAAGAACTCATATTTATTTTTAACTTATCATTCTGATATTAAAGCAAAATCTGGAATGACTAAGGTCAACACCTAATGCCTTTATTACTGCCTAAAATACTCAAAAGGTAAAATCAACATGGTACTAATTCCTGAGGGAGAAATCAAAATTTTCCTCAAATCTAATCTGGAAATAATTAAGAGAGGTATGTCTTGGATAAAATGTTTAATGCTTTCAGAATGAAATTAAAGAAGATGGATATAGGGAAGTTTTTTGCACTCATTTATTCATGCAAAATTATGTAACTTGCTCTAAGTTAGGAATTCTGCTATATAGTGGGGATGTAGAGATGAATAGAATAGTGCTTTCTCTCACAGAGTGGAGGTTTTTTATTTACTAATCCTCTTTGTCAATCATGGCTGCCATGCATCACCTGATAGCAGAGCAGATTTGCTTTGTGTCCTGTATAAAATCTTATATAATTTTAATGTAATGAAAGAGGCAGAAACCAAAGAATGGCACTCTACTAGTGCTCTGTGAGTATTAATGCAATGCACATAAGCAGTGGATTTAGTCTTTTGGCTAATGATAATCAATTTTACTAGTGTGGAGTTTTTGCTTTGACATTCCACTGCACCTTGTGCTGGCTTCAGCGATTGAAAGCTACAGAGAAATTAGCAAATAACAAGCTTGGATAGCAGGCAAATGGCTACCATGGCAACCTGGATAAACATGCTGACAGGACCTTTGTGGTGTGGGCTGCAGCAGGTGACCTCCAACCTTGCAGAGAGAGGGGGGCGGTAAGAGACTCTTTAACCCAGTGAAACCACACCAGGAAATAGAAAATGTTTGAATATTTCTACTTTTCACTGTGATGCCCAGGCAGCTCTGCAAGCTTTGTCTCTCAATTTCAAAAGAAGCTAAGTTCCACATGAGTGAGTGAAGTGCAGCGATGCTCCGGCAAGAAAGTGTCAGATCAAAATGTATGTAAGCTGTGCTCGATTAACAGTAAATTCCCTTCCTACCCATATTTTAAACTTTACTCACGTGGATTAGAGTAGCCTTAACCATATGGGAACAAGTTGGCCCTGGCTTTGCTAATTTTGGAAATCTTGACCATGAACTTTCAGAGTTTTCAGTTACCAAAGGGTGGTTGATTATTAAAAAATAAAGCAGCAAAATGGGAATCTCTATGATATTGCAAATTTAGAAACCAAGGACATTGATGAACTACATCTCAAACCTTCTCCTTGGGGATTACACTGACTCAGAAAATCAAAGTGGTGCTGAAGCTTCTTGGGAAGAATGGTTTGAGGATCAAAGAGCAGAATTTATTAGTTAGGGAAAATGAGTCTTTCCCTCTCATTTTAAATGTTGGAAGAAAACACCGAAAATAAGAAAGAGCAACTGAGACTCAGAGGGCAGGGCATGGGAGCATGGCTCGGTAGGGGCACACTCCCAGGGCTCTGTTCCTAAAGGTGGTGACAGGAAGAAGGGCAGTCATTGCCATCAAATCTCTCCTGGTGTGTGGAACCATAGATTAAAAACAGAAAATAAAAATAAGAAATACCAGAGATCAGATTGAAGTCACTCTCCTGGAAGGAACCAAGATTGAAATTCTTTCAAAATGCACTCAATGTGGGAGAAAGAATTGTTTTTTAAGAGCAGATAGGTATCAGTCCCTCCTGAGGACAATTGATTAGTGAGAGTGAGTTCCCACAGAGGACAAGAGGAGATCACAGTTGTTGATTGTCCACCAATAAATGCCTATTCCAGTAAAAGCGATGGATGTAATTGCTTGGGGAGAAATTTCAGCCTGCAAATAGCCCAACTCACACAGTGATTGTCACATTTTTCAGGAATTTACTATTTTGGGCGCAGATCTAAATGTTTAGCGTTTAATTGCTTTCATTCCTGTTCTCCACAAGCAAGTGGCTGAGGTGCTGTCACTGTGCCTAAATCACCAAGGTGGTTAGTGAGTTTCCCAGGCCCAAGCTGGTTATAAATGTCACAACCAGAAGCTGAGTGAAATCGGCCTGGCACTAGGGCAGACAGGCCTGTTCTATTCTGGAAGAGGACCCTCTGCAGAAGTGTGCAGAATGCTGATGCTTAGGGGATAAAAGGTAAGACTTGCAGCGGCCCTTGATGGACACTAACGGTGTAGCACTCCAACCGGTGTATTCAGACGCAGAGGGGAGGTATTCTGTGCTCAAAACACAGTCTCCTGATTTTCTGAATTAAATATAGTATTGGATAATTGGTAAGCCTCTAATGCTATCTCCTCTAGATTTTTCTTTATGCTGAGTGTCATGAAAGTTAGGGATAAAGACATAAGACTACAGAATGTAGTAAATTCAGCAGAAGTGCAAGCCAGCTCATTAAAGCAGTTACAAGTGTCAGAAAGGAAACAGAACAGCAACCGCATTGGAATCTTGCTGGAAAGTAACTCAGAAGAGAAAGAGTTTTGAAGGGAAAGATGATCTTCTCCATCTCCACACACTGGTGGGAGGCCAGGGTATGCAAGGCCCAAACTTGAATTTTCCTTAGAAAAATAATTTTTCTCTCATTAAAACGAGATGCCCAGATTTTACCATATGAAACATATTTGGGCCCAATATTTACAATGTTAAATATTATACCTATCAGATCCAACCTGATTTATCCACTTCCAATTAATGTTGCCTGTTACTTTGTTACAAATTAATAGCGTCTAATTAATAATGTCTGCTGTATTGTTATAGTGCATTTGTTTTCCAAGTGACTTGAAACTTCAAGCCAAATATATATGCCCCTACCTGTAAAATTCTTTCTAAGCTATCATGCCTGTCAAAGTAGTTGGCAGGTGGTATATCAATACTCAGAGACACAGACTCTAAATATTTATGTTCTAAGTTGCATTTATTTTACATATCTTATAAATAAATAGGCATAGACCTGCAAAAGAGAATCATTTAGTAGTGTCAGGTGGTCTACAAATAAATTCGTCTATGCATGTGGGATGGATTCAAGAGTAATTCAAAGTAGAATTTAGAAATTTTTATCATGAAAAAAGTCATAATTAACCATGCTTAATGAATCTAACCTCCAACTTGGTAAAATAACCATCAATGGACATTTTCAAAATTGGTCTACCTAAATTATGAGATTATTATTTACAACTGTGTAGTTAGAAAAGTAAGTCTTTTAGCTTTGGTTTCCTTTTATATGTAAACAGTTCTTAGGCAGAAATAACTGAAAGTTGGAAGGAAAGGAAAGTAAGGTGGGAATCGCACCAAAAACGTAAATCATTACTACTCTGCTCATTCTTGGCAGATCGGCACATGACCTCCTAGCTAATTGGTACACGATGATGACAAAGCCCAATTCCCTAGTAGAGTCGGTGTAGGATGATGAACAGGCTGCATGCAGCATTGCTAAGAAGGAAATTTGAATTCGCTGTTGTCAGGATCTTGACACACCCAGTAAAACAGGCTTCAGTTGCTTTGGATTTCTAATATTAAAGGAAGAACAAAGGACTCCTGTAACATGGGGAGTTGCATTTTTTTTCCACCAGGTGAAGGCCTCACATGGGAAGCTAGCTGTGTAAATCTCCCAGTCCGACTTGGCAGTGACCATTTCTGCTGAGGACTCCTATAACCGGGAGGAAAACTCTGTCTTCATGCTCCAAAGTGTGACCAGTGATGCTGTTAATTCTGTCTGGAGCAAAACAGTCACATAGTACATGGATGGGATCCGGGAGGAAAGTAACGCACATGAGATTGATTTGCTTCCTGTTAATACACCACATTTTCCAAAAGAAGCCATTTCTCCATCTCCTGTCAGTTCACAGCAGCGACCTGGGCAGCTCTAGCAGCTCTGCCTAACTATCCCGGGGAGCGTTTCTCCACTGTGTGCCAAGTACTGCCTTTCAAGCAATAAACAACATTATGTGGATGTTACATGATTTTTTAATGAAACACTAGTTTCATTATGAATAATTATTAGGGAGTGATGTTCACGCAGGAGTTTCTGACATTACAATAACACAGAAAGTATCTAAAATTCAGAAGCTTTAAGAAAATGACCATTACTTTTGGTGAAAACCTCACTGATATGACAGATCTTTTGACACCTATGCACACCCTAACTTATATAACCCTTTGGGAGATTTCTTATTTTTTTAGGAAAATGATTCTCAGTCTTTAACAAATTTTGGAGGACGGATGGACTTGAAACTTTAAGAATCACTAGTGAATATAATTTTTGGACCATGTGAGCATATTTGGAAATGTAATTACAGCAAAATCTTCGTGCTCAAAGCAGCCCATGTTTCCTGCTCATAGTTTAAGCAACAGGAATCCATTTCGGCTTCCTCCAAGAGACACAACTGTGCCTCCAAAACAGGCACAATGTCTGCAAAAATTATTTAATATGGTGCTTACACCACAGTTGATCAGGGAAAGCAAGGCAGTATTCCTTGCTGTTAGGGTTAAACTTTTATGATGGAAAACTATTCTCTAAAAGGTGAGGAGTAAGGTGAATCCGGTTCAGTATTTTTATGCATTGAACAGTTCAGCTAGTGCCAGCACAGCCTCTCAAGCAAATTACAGTTCTGAGGATGAGACAGACTTACACTGAGCTTTCTGAAGAGTCAGTCTGTTCCCTGGGAACTGTTTCTGCCCATGGCTTCAATGGTGTTCTTATGGACAATAAAGCACAATCTGTGAAGAGCCCCCTGAAATGTTTAGAGGGTCACTGGAACTGCACCAGAGGTAAATGCATTAACTTAGGAAAATGCTTAGTTTGATCCTTGAAAGATCTGCAACTTTTAAAAGTGTTGTTTCACTTTTAAGAGCTTGAAGCCCTAGAAGCTATGTCCTAACAAAAGCCTTCTACTGCATGTAATCTTTATTTTCATTTTTACCTGTAGGAAAATCAGGATGTGTTTGAAGGACAGTGTGTCATAACACTGTGTCTTATTCAGTCTGGTTCATGGATCATAGCAAGCTCAAAATTTTAAATATTTATAACAAATAGGAAATTTCACAACTTGCCTGCTATGTAATAATTGTGAATTATATTCCATAATGTATCACTAATGTCATATATTTTTCAAATGTAGAACAGTTTGGATTTGTCATGGTGGTCTGTATCAAGTACAACCTTAATTGTGATCTTGAGAATTCCTGTGACACGTGGAATGCTAAAAAGCCTGTTGAGGGATGCGTTGGTAGCTATGTGGATGTTCATAGTCTGTTTCTGATTCAGTCATTATTCTGGACTAAAATCAAGTTATGATTAAATATTGAACTCTAAATATGGAAGATGGAAAAATGCATATCAACGACATTAGTTTTTTTTATTTAAAGAGAAAAAAAGAGAAAAAGGACAGAAATATTACAGAATTTCAAGAAAAGAAGATAAACAGTAAGAAATCACTAGTTGATAAATTACATATTGTTCTTTTAGAAATAGTTTTTCAAGCTACAAAATTAAAACACACAAAGTGGACACTCAAGCAGTGAGAGTGCAAACAGATTTGTTCAACAATCCAACAAGAACCTAGAGAGCCTTTTATAATAGTTTTTATATAAATGGCTACCTCTACACATTAATAAAGATATTTTTCCCATCTTCAGAGGCTAGAGACATAGAACTGGTCACATTGCAAAATTATACAGATACCGTTTTTTTTAAACTATCTTAGTCATATTCTCAAAAAAAACAAACATGACATAGCAACTGTTTTAAAATACTCTTCTTTACTAAAGCCATTATTAATCTACCAGTAAAATTTTTAATAGTTTGGACAGCTACTTCAGATTTGGTATGTAATTCAGTCCAACAGGCATTGATAATAAAAGTACCTGAAATTTAAACGCTGGTCTGACAGTTTGAAACAGTATCTTGTCTTTGTTTCTCCAGGATTCTTGAAGAAAGGCCAGTGTATTCTGAGGGAAGATAAAAGCATCAATTCACAGAGACCAAGGCAGAGAAAGATGACTCACGACTCAAGTTAATGGAAGGAAAGTAGACTTACAAAAAGTAGTGCAGTGCATTTGTGAACTCATACTATTCAGCGTAAAGATAAGGGAAACTGTAAGGGTCAAATCTATGTTGTTAGTAAGTTTGAGATTTGATAAAGTAAAAAGTTGGTGAAAAACACAAAATGGATTTTAATAGAGCAAGCATTAAGGTCCCTGTCAAATGTTAATGTTTCCATTTTATAATTTGATAATTCTGAAATTTCAGCTTTCCTAAGATATTGAGCACTGAAGTGTTTGTTAAAAGCTTAAAAGTTTGCATAAGGTTAAAGTATTTAGAAATTATTTAAGATTGGGTTACTCTTTTGCAATTTGTGAAGCACATAAAATAGATAAAATTATTTTAAAAATACATTATGTAACCCTCTCTAATTTTATATTTTCAAACTTTCTGGTAGTAAATGTCTTATCTGGATTTTGTTTTCAGTGAAATTATAACCTGGCGTAAATTCAATGACTATGACAAAAGCAATTTATATAATGCAAATTTCAAGTTAGAAATGAGTAATTATTGCCATATTAAAACTTTTGTCACTTTGAAAAATATTCCTTAAAAGGCAATCACTGAAGAATTTGAGGTTAGAGAAAGTGGGTTATCTCATAAAAGAGTTCTGTGATAAAAATCATGCAGGGACCTTTCAAAAGCAAATGCGTACTGAGTTGGAAGAAAATTTGAGATTGATATATATGAATAACACAATCACAACTGTGCAGGCACAAGTATCACAAAGTCAAACAAACAAAATTTCATAGAGGACACTTTGACAGTATTTCCTTTACCTACATATGTATTCCAAGAAACAAAAGTCCGTTACATGGTCTCACGGGGAATGATTTTTTCAGAAGAAGAAACTATGGAGCCAGTCTCTCTTGCTGCTTTGCTTTGTAACCTAACTGTCCTCCTGCCGAGATAGCCTGGAGAGTATGTGCTCTTTCTCCTTTCTGTATACTAGGGCGTCTATATTAGTTTGACTCTTATTGAAATTTTCAGTATTTAATTTTATGACCTCCAAATGATAATTTCATATCATTGAACTTAATAATTAAAAATACATTATATTTTAAAAGACATTTTTGAATACTTCCACTAGATCACATTTGGTTTGTATGTAGTTAATTCATTGTTTTGCAATATTTTCTTTGAGGAATGTTTTCTTCCTCTAAACACATAATAGAATGGTCAAGGATTTTAAACCTAAGATGTTAGGTCCTGAATTTGCTTCTGATTATTTATGTGACCTTAAAGTGCTCCCAAGCCTCAGTTTTCTTACCATGAAATCAGAAGGCTAAAAATATGAACTCCACAGGATAACATGATTTAATTCATAGAACCAATTAATAACATATTTAGTAATAGTAAAACTTTAATAATTGGTAGGTATTATTAATAGTTTCTAACATATAGAAATTATTATTTTTATTATCCATTGGTTATTACTTCAGATATCATTTATAATCTTCTAAAATAAAAAGTAATAACCCTGCTAGATAGAAGTTTCCACATATGTAGTTCATCCTAACTTTAGGACTGTCGACTCACCTGGCCAATCTCTTGGAGATTCTTCTAAGTGAAAGTGATAATCACATGCATCCCTGGACCGATGATCTATACGACCTGATCACTCTAACTTAACAAGAGCTATTGAGACCACATATGTGTAAATTACTGTTGTAAGTGTCTGAAGCATGGAGATGGTCTTGCAGGGAGCAGGAATCATCCAAATAGAGAATGAGTTTTTCCTGGAGGGTATTCATGCTGCAGTGCTTTTGGGTTTTTCTGTACCCAGGAACCTGCACAGATGTGGTGGAAGAGGACAGGGCAGGAATGTGAAGACCGTGCAGGAGACCCAGCCAGTGCAGCATTCAACTCCCTCAAGAAATGATGCAAAACAAGAATTTCCCTGTGGAGCCTCAGCAAACCTTGCTGCTATGCAAAGTACAGTCATGTTAAGCCACCAAACTTAGCTTCTTTATTGCTATATGAGCCTATAACTAGAATACAAAGCAATCATTTTGTTTGCAGAAGAAAATAAAAATGCCTTCATAACCAACCCAAAGCATCAATAAATATATTTATTGCTGTGTGGAACCTAAATAGGTTTCTAGAATTTTCTACCGAAATACGGACAAAACACGTGTAAGAAAAAAACCATTTTTGTTAAACTATTTATTCATCACATAGTAATGAATGTAACTTTTCTGAAAAGCATCCTCTTACTGATTTCAGATGAGCCGCTACACAGGTCTAGGTCAGCAGACTCCTAATTCACTGCTTTTCACAGGATGCGGTTACTCAGGCACTTGCAGATGTGGGAAACTGCAACCGGCAACCTGCTGCTCCGGAGTCAGCAGCCGGCTGAGCACTCACAGGGACCAGGGCTCACAGGCCCCTGGCTGGCTCTGCTTTTCCCTGAGGACCGCCTGGAAACAGGGGCAGAGGTCTCTGAGGGTCAGGAGAGCACAGCAGCCTAGGAAGGGGAAGGGTGTCACGGGTATTAGATGCGGCCTCAAGTATTTTTTTCACTTGTAGTTTCTCTCTTTCTCTCCCCCCGTCTCTGTTGCTTTTCCAAATGGTTTGTTCTATTTTTATACTATGCGTCAAAGCCGGTTTCATAGGAAATTAATATTTAGACATTTTTGCATTAATAATGTGAGACGTGTTTAGGGAGATACCTTTCCATGGCATGGGTAGTGGTCAGCTTTCCCATCGCTCAGACAAAATAACTGCAATCTGTGTCTTAATGGATGAGAGCTTTGCTTTTGCTCCAGTCTTGGAGGTTTTAGCCTGCAGCTGGCAGGCCCGCAAGCAGAAACGTCCTGACCAGAAGGCCCTGTGGAGCAACACTGATCATTACTTAGCATCTGGGGATCGGAGCTCAGGAAGGAGCATAGACAGGAAGAGGCCAGTAGCCAGGTACAACGTCACTAACCCCTACATGCCTCTCAGGCCAATGAAGCTGGTAATCAGATTAATCAGCACACTGCAACCCTTGCACACCTGGCCCCCCAAGCGTACTTCCTTTGGCCATGATGTGTTTCCAAATAAAGACAAAAACTAGCTCATACTCTCACTTAACATGAGGACTTTTCCTCTCTCTCCACCATCAAATGAGCTAACACTTCATCTACTCACATCCATAGATGTGTGAATTGGTATATACACAGAGATGCAATAGCATGTTATTATTTATACTGTGTTTAGGCTCTTCTTATTCAACTAAGGGATACAAAAACAATCTTATTTTTCCATAATGCTCTACTGAAATGCTCAACAATCACTTTGCCTTGGATATCTTCATTTTAGTGTTAGTTTCACTGAAATCTTTTTCCATGAGTTTTCCCCATCTCCCTATTTGGGGCAGGGACAAGTAGTCACTATCTTTAGTGGTATAGCTGTGTACCTAGTTGGCTTCTGTGCCTGGCTGGAGCATGAATATGGTAGTTCTCCCTCTCATCCCCACCTTCAGCAAATTCTAACTCTATTAACACCACTGGTGCTGGCAGTGCACTTCTCTCACTGTCAGTCTTCCTCAGAACTTACTACCTAAGCTAAATTTGTTAGACGGACCAGAGTGCATCTCTTCACTTTGAGCTCTGCCGATATTTCTTTCCTCAACCTCAAAGCACCAAGGAGCTATGCAGATTTTACAGGCAAAGTTTAGCTGAAAAATCAAGGCCAGCCTCTGTATCCCTTACCTCCATGACAGCCTTCTGCTCTGCAGCTACATAGAAAGAGGAAAGGAAAGGCAAAGCACACTTATTTTATTTTTTAAGCACAGTTTTTCCAAATTTACTTTCATTCTTCCAAAGTCTTGTCATCTTCTGTGGTATCTAGACTCCCAAAAGAAATTTGAGGAATATGAGGTAGAAGATTTAGATCAAACTTTGGTTTGTACATTCAGTATTCTTTGTCTTTTGTTTCTTTCTTTCCTAGCACTCTATTGAATCTTGCATTTTTTGGCACCTGGCTCTATCCGCCTGTATTTGTATATGCATTGTGTGTGTGTGTGTGTGTGTGTGTGTGTGTGGTGTAAGGTGTGTCCTAGGAGATTATGAAGTGCAAGCATTTGTCTCTCATTCCATACCTCAAGTTATTGCTGCAAGAAAACATTTTGTATCTCACCTCTTTACAAAAATATACTTCTGTGGTAATAAATTTGCTCCAGTGGCACACCTGGAAGCAAAATATGTCACAGATATTTCAATTCAAGACCACCTATAATTACTAGAGCAGGGTGCAGTGCATTCTGTGTATTTTAGATGACTATTTATTGTACGCTTCCAGGAAAAAAAAATGATGGTTTCCATAGCAACCTTGTCTGCAGATAGTTCCAGAATAGCCTTTTACAGCTTTGGAATCATGAATGTATTTTATCCACTGGGGAAAAAAGGGAGAAGAACAAGTTTCACATTTTATTTTATATAGAGAGACGCTGATTATCTCCAATCTGTGTTGCACATACACGAAATGTCATTAACAATCATGTTTTGAGAGAGAGAGAGAGAGAGAGAGAGAGAATGAGTCTTAGATTCTTCCTGCTTCTCTCAAAAAATGGCACCTATGCTCTGACAAGAAATTAAACTCTTTTCTTAAGAAGCACACTGCACCTCTGTGAAGTGAATTTCGTACTGGTTGCACTTCTGTGACTCGGTATCTCTGGAATACGACACGTTGCAGTGGTTGATACTGTGTGTATTGCCCTGTTGTTTAATGAGCCCTTATTAACCATCTTCCAGCACAAAACACCATGGGGAGCGCAGCAGTGGAAAAGTGGGCGTCACCTCATCACTGCCGTCTGACAGGGAAGCGGATGGGTGTGCAGAGCTACTTGATGGCAGGTGTGATGACTGGCGAGGTAGAAGCCAGATGGGCACCCAACGAGGTGCGGTAACTACTCCCAACACACGGGGCAGGCTTCTGGGAAGCACTCTAGAGCAATATTGGAGAACAAGTAAGAAAATCTCACTAGTTTAAAACAGCCTGGGAAGATTCAGGTCGAAGGCAAAGACTGCGTGGCGCTCCAGTGTGATACCGGGGTAGCTCGGCGGGGAGGAAGAGCTAAGCGCAGACTGGCATAGAGGTTCATAGCATGTCAGTGACTCAGCCAACGAGATGCAAATTCTAAGCCAGTTTTTGAGAAGGTGAAGCCAAACCCATATTCATATGTGATAATATAAAACACACAAATGCCATTTCATACTGCTGCTGCTAACACAGACCTAGTGACACTGTATAAGGAAACCCCGAGAGAAACTTTGAGTCTAATAAATACTTTTTATGGACTACTTTTACACTGACATAGTGGCTATTGTGGTCCTTGTATATAACATCATAAAGACATAGAGATGCTACTCTGTCTCCCAGAGAACTCATTGTGTTCTAAGATAAACTCTTCTTTTTGAAACAGTCTGGCTCTGTAGGCTGTCATTGAACTCATTTTGTAGCCCAGGCTGGCCTTGAACTCACAGCAATCCTCCTGCCTCGGCCTCCTGAGTACTAGGGTTACAGGCGTGCACCACCATGCCCAGCTTCCAAGGTGACTGAGCTCAGGGTCATTCCCTTCAATAAGCAATGTCCCTTATTTTGCTCAGTGACAAGAATCAGCAACAAAAGGCTTGAGGTTTGCTCTGAAGTGCTATGCATGTGTGAGTCTTTAGACATTATCTTATTAAAAATACAAAGTCAGTAAGAACTTCTGATGCTATGGCCAGAAGAGAACCTGCCCTTGTCACTGAAAGTTACACCAAGCACTCTAGTGACTCAAAATGACACTCATGTTTTCCATCAAAGCTATAGCCACAGTGAAAACCTTTTGTATAGTGACTATCTGGCTTGGATTTAATAACTTGGGAATAGGCCATGCTTCCTTTAAGATGCACCAGCTTTATTTGTGAAAAGAAGGAATTAAAGGGGTTTGACATCGTATGGAAGAGCCTGGAGTGGCTCGAGTCCCTCGGATTCTCCGTCATTCCCGCTCTCTCCACGGCACTCTGCTTTTTTGAGGCAGTTCCCACCGAGTCCCCTAATTCTTTTTTATTTTTTTATTTTTTGGTACCAGGGATCGAACTCATGGCTGCACACTTCCAAGGCAGGCGCTTATGCCACTGAGCTAAATCCCGAGCCCGAGTCCACTAATTCTTGCTTTCTGAGCAGCATCGCGATGGTACTGTTTCCTCCAGGGTGTCTTTGATTCTTACTACTATTCTTAGGTCACTGAAACCTTCGGTGACTTCTCTTTGCTTCTGACTTTTTAAATTTATTTATTGAGTTTTCCAACTATCTCCCTAGAGGTCAGAAATTTCAGCTTCTCCAATTTCCCTTTCCTTTAGCAATGATCTTTAGTCATCTGGGTGCCTCCAGACACCTACAAAGCTGCTAACAACAAACAGCAAACATGTTCAGTAAATTCCACCCCCTCCATAACGGCACTTTATATGTAGAGGTGCTTTGGTTCACAAACTTAATTCTTTCCACGTGTTCATCCAGGAAAGAGGTCTGAGATTGTGTTCTTCATTTGATGCAGAGTTTGAGACTGAAGCAGATTTTTGCTAAATACCTCAGTGTGTAAACCAAGTCATCTGCAAATGGAAGAGCTTGTGAACAGATGTAGTCACTGCATTTTACAAGAAAGTAGAAAATAGTGAAATAAGACAGAAGGAAATCAATCAATATAATTCCAAATAAAAATTCCCAAATCAAATTATGCCTTTGGGTATCACAAACATCAGTAGTTTACACACCACTTAACATATGTCAGCATATGTGAAAGGTATTTGGCATGCTGCATATAGGCTGTCTTCAAAATATACCCGTGATATTAAGTAGAATTCAAATTTTTGTTTAGTTTTGTTTGGACAAATGAGGAAACAATTGCTCAAAAAGATTGGATAACTTGCTTGATTCTAGATATCTAAAATGGGACCAAGAAACTTTGGAAAAAGATAAGTCAGATTCCAAAACTCAGACTTACAGCTTTTATTTTTCATAACTGCATTAACACAGCAGGGAAATTTTGCACAGAAGTTTTTGGTAGGTTTCTTTCACTCTTTCTGAGAGTTTACTTTAATGCATGCTCATATTTTCACGCGGGGAATGCAGACAAACAGCATTTTTCATGGAAGATTCGTGCCTTAGGCTCTGAAATGATCTGAGGCCACATTATTCTCCTTCAGGGTTTGATTGAGGAACCATTCCCATGATGACGTACTTTGATGTGCATTAAATTTATTCTGTTTTTATGCAGTTTTCTGATGTCTTTTAACATTGCCACTAGTTCTGTTTTAATTAGTTGTGTTTGGAAATGCTTTCTGAAACTCTCTAGAAAAGTATGCTTTTTCATAATTAACTCACATTTTTTTTCTAGGTGAAATTGAATAAAGAATCAGAAGATACATGTTTTGGTTCATGGACAGGTGTTACTTGGTTGTGTGATCCTACCCTTGGAAAATGAGTCACATAACCTTTATAAAACCTTTCATTTACAAAAGAGTGATCAGACATAAACATTTCTATGTCCTGTTCTAACTCTAACTTTATATGATCTATGATATTTTTAATATTCATCCTGCCCTGCACAGGGTCACATACTTTGTCCTTGATTGTGAAAGATTCTGCCCTAAGGAGCACAGGAGTTACACACAAACCCACATTGAGTGTGGTGTGCTTTCTGTAACCATCTCACTCTCTCCTTTGATTGACAACTGTTCTTCATTTAAAAGGATGGAGCACAGATTGCGATACTTTCACCAGCTCATCTTAACACAGCAGGGTGGATTTTCCAACATGGATAAATCTGACTTAGATTTTTCAATCCTGATAAATCTGCTTTAGAAAAGTCAAATATTTGACACAAATTATTTGGGGTTAGAACACACAGAAATAGATGTAGCATATCCAGGTCTTCTGGTTATCTCTACCCTCTACTCACTCGCTCTATTCCAGCACATGTGTCTTCCTGTATTTCATAAACATGCTGGCATGGCAGAGTTTCGACACTGCTACATCCCTCTGCCACCAAAGCCTTTCCCTCCAATACACACACGGTTCACCTCTTTTGCAGAGCAGTTTCCCCTCACCATCCCCCTTACGCTGTCACTTATGAGATTCCACCCTGACCCTGCACGCTATTTTTTCCATAGAACTGCATTCATACCCTTGTAGGAGCTGCCACCTTGCTTTATCCTTCTTTAAGCTCGGTGAAAGGAGCAGTATGTGTCTGTGACTAACCTCACCCAGCCCTCAGTTTAGTGAATCATAGCACTGTGAACACTGGTTCCAGGATTTTACCAGACACCTGGCTGATCACTCCGGCACCTTTGAATTATTAGGACCACGCAGATACTGAATCACAATGTCTGGTAAGTACCTCAATAGGGAGAAAAGGGAAAACAGTTACAGTGATGCTCTTCTCTTGTGGATGTGGCTCCTGCACCGTTCACTGTCACACACACTCCTCAGACGTTTCCTCACCTCCAGTAGCATCTTTATGCTAGTTAGTAAATCTTTGACCTCGACTTGGAAAGCAGTGTTCTGCTTCTGAAACTGCTTTGTTTTCTAACTGTAGTTTCCCACAAAATAAAAGGAGGTTTGTATCAGAAGGCAAAACAGGATGGGGAGAACAAATATCCATCTAGAAGAGTGTGGCCAAAGGAATGCAGATTTATTAAATTTGACACACCATTCAACAAGGGGACCATACATCGCTGTGCTGTCTCCATTTCTAGGTAATGAGAGCTAGATCTCCTCCTTTCCTTTCTGAAGAATGGCACCTGAGACGGGGGGTGGAAAGGATTGTGCTTTGGATGGCTCAGAACACAGGGATGTTGCCACAGTGGTCTTTGATCACATGGTGGGAAATGGACAGGGCGTGGGGACAAATTGGGCAGCCACCAGGACCATGGCCAGTCTCTTCCCTTTATGTGCCTCTTTATATCCAGTGCACAGTGTGCCTGCTCACTCCCTTTCAGTTTTACAACAAAAATGCTTATTTTGTGTGACTATCAAGGTAACAAACAATATTAAAAGTCAAACTAACATTATGTTAGAAGTTATTCAGCTCTATGTGCTGTCAATCTGGATGTTTCCTGGATGTTAAAACCACTGTTGTAAAGACTATTACCTTTCATTTAGCACAGATCGATCATTCAGCTGATTAAAACTGAATTAGGAATGTGACACTAAAGGAGCTTCTGATGACTCTACTAACTTTGTAGCCAGTGGTCCTTTCTCACCAATAAAGTAGCCTTGTTTACATTAAAATGCACAAACCACTAAAAATACATTGTCAGATGTTGTAAAGGACTTTGGGAACACTATGATGGAATTGTGAGAAACAGGAGCAGTGGTGTCCAACATAAATTCAGTTTAAGTCTCGGCTTGGCCACTTCCTTCCTGTGACTAGGGAGCGATGTCAGACAGAGTTCAACACACAGTCGTTTCAACTGCCAAATGCCAGGCGTCCACTGTGGGACCTGTGCGGTAGGATGGCTGTGAGATTACTTGGGCTACACACAGAAATTACTTCTTATGCTGCTTAAGGAAACTAAGCACTGGGTTTGTCTGTCACTGTTGTTTTTCTTGTTACTAATACTAATACTGGTTGGCAACGTGTGCTTTTGAATGTCGTGGCTAAAGAAGTCAGGAATTTTCTAAAAAGCAGATGCAGAGAAGAGCTGAGGAGGGAAACAAAGGCACCTGTTTCATAGAACTTTTGCAAAGACAGTGGCTTTGAATGATAACAGAAAGGATGGTCACTTGCCGGAGTCCAGCTGCGGCAGGGCTAGGGTTTCCCAAAGGTGGTCAGGGAGTCGGCGATTGAGAGACAGAAAACACTGCACACAAGTCTGTGAGTGAATCTGAATCCGCCTTTATTTTTTAGAAGCTGGAATATATATTTGCCAACCCTGGCAACAACCCCCAGCCCCAAGCAGGAAATGCCCCAGGCCCAGGGCCAGGCAGGGACAATCCCAAACAATAGGTGTTAATTGACCTCAACTCCAAGCAGAAGGCGCCCCAGGTTCAGGGCCATAGGTATCAATT
>PVLA01013577.1:0-36057 GCA_004027455.1 Hydrochoerus hydrochaeris
CCAGGGTGTCAGAGGCCAGTATCACCCAGGGTGTCCGAGGCCAGTGTCTCCCAGGGTATCAGAGGCCAGTGTCACCCAGGGTGTCCGAGGACATTGTCACCCAGGGTATCAGAGGCCAGTGTCACCCAGGGTATCCGAGGCCAGTGTCACCCAGGGTTTCAAAGGCCAGTGTCACCCAGGGTATCCAATGTAGGCCTCTGCTCCAGTCCTATCTCTTCCCTCATATGAAATCCTTGCTCCAGGTTTGAATATCTGGGTGGGGAATCCACACCCAAGAGTAAGTTTAAAACAGCACTACAACTGAACCTGCATCTGGGCACTTTTTCTGCTAACTATATTGGAGGAGAAAAGGGCTAATGCTTCAGAAGATGCTTCAGAAGTGATTCCCATTCTCCATGGCCCACACTTCATGGCATTTGGCAAACCAAGACAGAGTGTTTACCATGGGATGCACTGACACTGGTATGAAGCCCCACAGAAAACTGAAAATGCCAGGTATTTTCCAACCACCAGAATGTTAAAAGGTCTCACAGAAACAAACTCCGTTTGAAAGGATTTGGGTTCATCGTACTTTGCTTTGCAGACAGAATTTTTAAAATTCATGGCTTCTCTAAGCGCCTGTGCAGCTTTTAGAATCAGGCATTTCTAGATATTTTAGCCTTTGAGAAATTCAATCTTTTTGAAATTCAATTTCGTTGGAAGTAAATGTATCTAAATGATGACTATTTTATTGTTTCTGCAAGGAACATACAGTTTGAAATTGTAAATGAAGGTTTTTAGCATAGAGATTGGCAAGGAATGTTGATTCAGTTTTCCACTTTCTCCAAGGATAATCTGAAGAGAAGAGAGTTATAGAGAATAATACAACCACCAGACATGCTTCAAAAAACTGCGAAATCTTGTCAAATTTGCCTTGAATTATTTTTCAAGACTAAATTATGACAGGTGCAATTAAAATTCCCTGTGTTGTCCTCACATCCATTCACCCCACTTTACAACTTTTACTCATTTGTTACTATTTGGATACATTTAAACATTTTAATATTTAACTGAAAAATAAATATTGCATGTATTCTCATGCATTTCTGTATGACTTACATATCTATATATGAAAAAGCAATAGTGAATTGCTGTTATGTTTTAATCTCTACATAAACGAAAATGCTCTATTTTGGATGAATTGGGTAAATTTAAAATCTAATTACAAGTTTTCCCAAGTAGACAGCCAATTGTCTCAGAATAATATACAAAATGTTCTGTCATTTTTCAAATGGTTTCTCGTGTCGTCACAGCCACCTGCCCGGCTTTTCCCGGGTGTCTGATTTTCGATCCCTTCCTCCTGGCCTTGCGGAGTGTCACCAAGCTCACCCTTACTGTCTCCATCTAGCAGTTTCATCAAAAATTCCACATTGTTGAAGCAATTCCTTTAAATAACACTGGCTATTCTTGAACTTTTTTAATTTCCATGCTAATTAGAATCTATTCGCCTACCCACACACTCAGTAACCTTTCATTGATGATTTATAGCATTCTCTGGGCAGAGCTGACTTCTTTATAACTCTGCCTCATCTAGTTCATGTCCATGGTGCATCTTGGTGCATCGTATCAAACAGAAAGCCGAACACGTTTTGAAGGCAGAAATGCAGATTTTACTCAGGGGAGATGTAGTGGACAGTCCAGAACAAACCAAGCTCAGCTTGCATTACACCGAGATGGCTGGGTTTTTTTTTTTAATTTTAAAGAGAAAAAAACCCCAGAAAAACCAAGAAACAAACAATTAAAAAACAACAACTAAAGCAAAATGACAACGACAACAAAAAGCAATGGAGATATAGGATTTCATGACAAGATGATAGGAATTTGACAATGGTTGTTATAATGTATACTGTTATCCTCAAAGTAATTGCTCAGGCTCCCAGGCATGCAAGACTGATCCAACAATGTAATTTCCCTTTGAGCAGTTTATTTCCCTTTTTACTACAGCTATTGTAATGTTTGGATCTTACTCTTTCAGTATTTTACACTAGCAAGACAATATGGTGTCTACACATGCAAGTCTGATTTATTTCACTTGTGAGTATGGTTTCTAGCTGCATCTATTTACCTCTAAAAGCCTCGAGTTTATCGTTCATTATGGCTGAGTAATACTCCATTGTATAAAAATACCACATCTTTTTATCATTCCTCCGTTGATGGGCATTTGGGTTGTTTCCAAGATCTGGCTATTACAAATTGTGCTGCTATAAACATGGGTGCACATGTATCACTGTAGTACAATGTTTTCAGTTTCTTCTGGGAAAATACCCAGAAGAGGAATAGCTGTATCAAATGGAACCTCTGGTCCTAGTCTTTTGAGGAATCTCCATGCTGATTTCATATGGCTGGGTTTTTTAAAAAGAGCCTGGCAGGCAAGGGAGAGGGAGCTGGCAGAACGTGAGAAGGTCGAGGATGCTTACAAAAGGCAGGGGCACCACTGGCTTGGTCGACACGGTGGGGTGGACCACTGGGGTTTTCTAGCAGGAGCTTCATGAAGTCAAGTTTTACCGTCTCACCGTGACTGGCAGGTAGGAGCACTCTCCCCAGATGTTGGTTGGAACAGATAGTGACAGCTTTGCCAGCTGTGAGCTTTCCCAGGCGGGAGCTGCAAAGGGACTGTGCAGTCCCAGAGACACATTCTTGTGGGACTGAATTTTTTAAATTTAAAAACAAAGCAACGAAAACAATGAATAAAAATGATGGTACAGAATTTCAAAACAAACTACATTCTTGAGCTGGGGAACCACGCTAGAGTTCCCTCGAGTCTCTGAGCATGGAGGCTGATGGACTCGAGCTGAGAAAAGGCAGTTCCTCGCCCGGACTGAGGCCTCATCAAAAGGAGACCTCGAGGGGCCTGAGTTTGATCAGACAGGGTGTCCACTCCATCATTTTGTACTCATTGTTAGTATTTTATTAGATTTTTAATCCCATGGTAAATTTTTAGGAGACATCTAAATACTCAACCATCTCAACAGAAGGTCAGTTGCTAGTATCCTAAATCCGTGAGTCAAGAATTGCTTATACTATGTCAAATAAGTACTGTTTGCTTGGCAAATTGAGATACTTTAATGTCACTTATATAAAGTAAAGAAATTTATATTTTTGCGTATCAGCTTTGGGATGTTATAATTTCTCACCCTCACTGGTATATAGTATGTAGATTGATAGATAGACAGTGGATAGATGATAAATAAACAGAAAGATGCACACTCACAGTAAAAGTGACTGACAACCTTTAAGCAGACTGAGATGGTAGAGTTTAACCATATATTTCAATAGTAATATTTATTGCTTAATTCTCTGCCATGATGTATGAAGAACACTGGCTTTTCCTTCAACATTTCCTCAAATTCTTATGAAATCCTTACAGTTGACAATTTTTTTTTACTGTGGCATATCTTCTATTTTATAAATATAATTTTCAGTTTTTAATATCTTCCATCTCTAAAATGGAATAAATGCCCAGGGAAACCTTTCAACAGAACTTCTATTTTGTTTCATTTCCTATTTGAATGCTCAATTTTTTTGTTTTACATTAGCGCTTATTTTGAGGGGAGGTTCACTTCAACTGATTTCCAACTTATTTAAATTATGTAGCAAGAATAGAATTGTATAATTTTTCTTAACCATTTACCAACTGTTACTGGTCATTTATTAATGTCAGAATTCTTTTATTTTAGTAATCATTAATTTTTACTCTCAAGATGTACTATTTTTACGAAGAGTATATTTAAAACTTTTACAGGATTATGTTAGGCACATTTTGAAAATGTTGAAGACAAGGTGTTTACCGAAGCATCAGTGCACGGTAGATTTGATCTTAGCTTCTAATAGCTTCTTGATATGCAGCATATTTCTGGTCCTTAATTAGGAACGGCAGTAATTTGGTGATGGCACCCTAGTTTATAGGGCTTGCTGTGCATTTGCTGAGTTCAGAAGCAGCCTGCTCCCGTGCCCGGTGGTGATATTGCTGTCTTACTAGAGTCGTTTCCGTTCCACAGAGTGCTCTGTTTTTATGTTAGCCTGGGTACCCGGAAGCCCAAGCAGCTGCTCTGAGAAGAACCCCATTGGACTGTGACCTGTTCAGGTTTACAGCAAGTTCGGAGATGGCTTCACCCCAATGCATCTTTCCCCACCTGCCCTGCACACCTGCTCTCTCTGGCTGTATCTGAACTTTGGCCTTAATGACTTTCCTCCTTCACATCACCAGGAGCCCTGCCCGCGTGGATCCCGTGGCAGCCCCACTGCCCGTGGTAGCTGCAGCAGCTGCAATGTGCAGAGTGTGGTCCTCTGATGCACGGCTTCCGTCCGAGGCCGGGCGGCACACTGGCTATGCATCTCTGGTTTCCCGGAGTCCGACCTTGATCCCAGTCCAAGTTCTGACTTTCACCGGCTATGATCCAAGAGTCATAGTCAAGTCCCCCAGCTCCCAATTTCCCGTCTGCTTTCTGAGAATCAGCACCCCTTCCACTTAACAGTGTTTTAAGGATAAAATAGATAACTTATGTAAAGTGCTTACTACAATATGAGCTGCAGGGAAAATGTTTACCCAGTAGCTTTTGCTTATTATCAAATAACAAAAGCAAAGTTTTTTTTTCTTTTTTGGCTAGGAAATTGAAAGTAGGGACAATTTTGGGATGAAAATGGCTTTTTTACAGTCTAATGACTTTAAAATATGCTTTTACTTCTAGGTCTCTGCAAAGTGGTGGACAGAGCTGCCTGTCTGAGTACAAGCCACTATCTTAAATTGCGTTTTCCTGCCTGGGAAAGGTACTACAGATGGCCCCACGTGTGATTCTCGTTTCTCAGCGATCTGTGTTGTTCTGTTTCAATGAGATGATTCCTGTCCATCACCAATGCCTGGGATAAAGCAGCTTAGCCAGCACAGGGCACAAGCCCACAGATAGGAAGGTGTTGTTGATGGTCCATATTTCTTTTGGGGAAATCATTGTCACATATCTGACTCAACACTTATTTCTGGAGAAGAAGTTGTTCAGGAAGGAAATCTATTTCTATAGCTAAAATGGAAGTTTTATTTAAGAAGCGCAGTTGGAGTAAATTGTGCTAGAGAAAGTGGTTAAAGTGCACAGCTGTCGCTTCCAATTTAGCACTGTTTGTGTGTGGAGAACGTGGTTTGGAAAGCTTTTCTTTTCTTCTGGACCTGCGGGGCAGCCTCGGGTCCTGAAAATGCTCTCCTCTGCTGCTGGGTGTGAAAGTCCCAAGCAGAAGATCTGTGTCTTTCAAACAAATGAGAGTAACAAGCACAGCAGCAAAAGGCAGCAAAATCCGTGGTGCCTGTAGAGCTGGGAGAAAGCGAGTGAGTGAGGACATTACTGCTCCGCTGGACACAAACACAACCTGAGGATTGCTCCTGTGAGCAGATCTAGAAGGGACAGAGACTCAGGTATCAGACCCAAGGCTCTGTGTGCAGAGAGCCCTGGGCTGAGAGAACCAGAGCTGGGTGTCTTTTTCCCCGGGCACTCAGAACTGAAGCGAGGACCTTGACTCTGAGGAACCTCCCTAGGCCTTTGAAATTTTTTTTATTTTGAGATAGGATCCCAGTCTTAGTTGCTAGGTGGCCCTTGCCATCCACCTGCCTCAGCCTCCCTCATGCTGGGAGTACAGGCGTGTGCCACAATGCCTGGCTTCCCAGTGCCCTTGGGTGCTCTGCATAGGGCTCACGGGGCATCTGTTCACTTTGGAGTTTCTCCCTCTACTTCGCCTGTTTTATCTTTTAAATTTTTTTGTAAATGGAATTGGTTTTGAAAACTTCCTTTCTGAATTGGTAACTGTTGGTGTATGAAAACACAAATCATTCTCTTGTTTTATTTAGCAGAGATTTGATTTTGCTTTTTATTTTTAAAAATTTTTTTCTTTAAAAAAGAAAGCAATATGGGAAAAAGGGTAGAAATGATACAGAATTAAAAAAAAATCAACATAACATTAAGTAATCATCACTAGAGAAAGAAAGTGCTGTAAAGGAAAGAACAGCCTGTAGGTGCAGACCTGTAACTGTGTGTGTGTTTAAGTGTGCAAGATAGACGACCACACTACTAAGCTTTTGACAGATCATCAAACAGAATAGTTGTGCTCTCATTGTTTGATCCTCTGTTCATTTTTTATGCTTTGATTTTGTAACTTGAATAACTACTTCTGAGATAGCAATATGTAATATATCACAAATTATCCTTGTCTGCCGATTTTGCATGTTTAGTTGTAACAGTTGTGTGTATGCAACCTTTACAATAATCTTCTACAGATACGATCACGTTGTCCATGAACACCAGAGCTAATTTCAACTCTTCCTTTCCTGTTAGGATGCTTTTTATTTCTTTTTTCTCACCTGATTTCTCTGGCTGGGACTTCTAGCACAATGTTAAACAGAAAGGGAAAAAAAAATAGCAATTTCTTTTGTTGCTTCACCACAATTAAAAAGTGCCATGATACGTGACTGGAAGTGAGTAGAAATATCTTTTGGCTTGGAAAATCCTAGTTTTATAACCGATGCCTTAATCTAGGGCCATAATTTTGAGTCACGGTAGGAATGGGTTTATATTTCTATCTTGGCAATGCATTCAAATAGTGAGGCTCATGAAAGCCGTGCGGTTGTAACAGTTAGAGTTGCTCCAGGACAAGGCCCATCGGGCGAATGCTGAGAGGGCCTTCTTGAGGAAACACGGTGATTCCGGACTGCAGTTTGAGCGCAGAGCTGATAATCAGTGTTGAACCTTGACTCTTTTGAGCTAATTTGCATATTTCTTATTCCTTTGGGGTGGTGCTGTCATTGAGATGCTTGGTTGCTCTCCGTGATGGCTGCTGGTAAACTAGTCTGGAGAACACACCGAAGCATAAATTGTTGTTGAAAGGTAGGAAAAGAAATTCATTTCTGTCCCGTGATATCGGATCCTCAGAGTGCACTGACTTAATTTTTGGCTCCAGGTTCATTCCGGGACTTTTGTGGGCAGCGGCTGCCCTGCCTATCTCTGGGCCAGGAGGATCCCTGACCTCATATACAGAAGCAGAAGTTGCACAGAGGAGAAATCCTGGGAGCCGGGAGCTACGCTGCCCTCCCGCTGGCCTCTGTCCCTCTGCAGCGGCAGGGGCCTGGGCTCCCCTTACTCTGTGCTGGTTCCTGTGTCTGTTCATCCACATGCGACATCGACCCCCACAAGTGTCTCCTCTCCCCATCCCTTTCTTGGCTTCTGAAAAGGAAATGTTGGAGTCAATGGGGAGAGGAAAAAGGAGAGAGAAATAGGGGAAATGGGAAAATAACCGAATGCTGTATCCATCTGATCTGAGTGCACAGGTGAAAAAAATAAAGATTAGGAAACCGTCGCCATAACACATATTGCAATTCGTGTGTCATTGGTTCTGAGTGTGTGTAAGGCAGGAAGGACTGTACGAGAGAGAATTCCAAGCCCAGTTCCCACTCCTGCATCCGTCCTAGAGACTTATGGGAAGCATGGAATGCAGTTCATAGAATCACTTTCCATTCCCACCAGCAACGCAGGAGGCATCTATTTCCGCATTTTGTGTTATCACTGGTCTGACTTTGGTCATTCTAGTAGGTGACATTTCACTTTGGTTTTTATGAAATGAAAATAGTAATGGTGCTCGACTTTTCCCATGGGTTTACTCACAACCTGTATATCTTTTCCAGTGAAATAGCTCTTAATATCTTTTGCTTATGTTCTAGTTGGATTGTGTGTATTTTACTTTTCAGTTTTTAAAGTTCTTTGTGTACTCCAGATACAAGTCCTTCATGTGTTATTTTGTTTGCAAACACCTTCCCCTACTCCATATTTACCATTTTACTGTCTTGATAGAGTCTTTTATAGAAAAATAATTTAAATTTAAAGAGGATCAATTTAGGCTGATGTGCGGGGACATGCCTATAATCCCAGCACTCAGGAGGCTGAGGCAGGAGGATTGCTGTGTGTTTGAGGCCAACCTTGGCTATAAAGTGAACTCAAGTCCAGTCTAAACTCCTTATAGCAAAACCCTGTCTCAAAAAGACAAAACAACCAAAACCAGAAAACAGAAAACAAAAGGGGTTCAGTTTATCGACTTTTCCATTTTGTGACAACCCTTCTGTTTTTAAATAGAATAGACTGTTGTGTGACCTTAAATCTCCACCTTTTTCTTTTCTGAAGTTTTAGATTTAAGATCAGATTCATGATCATTTTTAGTTCATTTTTTAGGGTGTGACATTTAGGCTGAGGTTTATATTTTGCCAATACTTGTGCATGTTACTTGATACATTTTTTGAAATATCTATTTTTCCTCCAGTAAATTGCTTTTGCACATGCTTTCAAAAATTTAGCCCTACCACTGTGGGTATGATTCTGAGATTTATATTTTTTTGGTTGATTTGTGCCTTTTGTCTCTGTCAGTACCACACAGTACTGACTGCTTTATTTACATTTTAATTTCTTATTGGTGCGTGTTTGCATTGCCTGGTGAGCACATTCCTCACGGCGGCCCGGCCTGTGCACATGCTCAGCATTACCCTGTGTACTTGCCTTCTCTCCTTTCCCTCCCTTTCCCTTGAATCCCTTGATTCCCCTTCCATCTATAAAATCCTGCCTCTTTCTCTCCTATAATCTATCTTTTATTTTGCTCTTTAAATTATTTATACTTTGGATTTCTCATATAAAAGAAACTGTCACATTAAACATTTTTGTCTGATTAATTTCACTTAGAGTTATGGTTTCAAGGTATATTCAGTTTCCTACAAATGACTCCCACTTGTCCTTTTTTATGGCTGAGTGGTATTCCATTTTGTACATTTACCATATTTTTTTATCCCTTCAAAATTTGCATTATCCATTGCAAAATTTAGCTCTTATATTACCCTGTGATGAATATGCATATGCATATATTACTGTAGCAAGATGATTGTCACCCTTTCATGAAGATGCCTGGAAAGGGGAGAGCTGGGCTGAATGAGATTTTTATTTTTAGTTTTTTGATGATGCTTTATAGTAATTTCCATAGGCGTCATTCTAGTTAACTTTCCCACAAACCAGATAGATTGGCTACATAAAAGGTTTTAAATTGAATAGACTGGCTTCCTTTTATTCTTTTAAAAATTGTTTTAAGTATTTAGTGCCTGGGACTTTCTGTATAAATTTTAGAGTAATTTTGTGGGTATCTAGAAAAATGCTGGTGGAAATCTGATTAGGATTATATCAGATTTGAGAAAGATGTGACATTTGTGCTGCGTGGAATCTTCTAATCTGTTAACATAATATATCCCTTCATGTACTTAGATATTTGGTAATTTTCTGAATCAATGTCTTATAGTTTTCAGGATAAAAATCTTGTGAGGAATTATTAGATTTGCACCTAAGCATTGCATATTTTTTTAAGAGATGACAAATAGTACTACCTTTTAACTTGAGTGTTGATATAACATATTCATTGATAGTACATAGAAATATAATTAATTTTGTATGCTTATCTTGATCTTGTAATCTTAGTGAGCTCAATTCATATTTTTAATATTTTATATACTTCTTAGGAATTTTAAAATATGTACATTCATGGCATCTCCTAATAGGAATAGTTTCATGTCTTTCTCTTTAGCTTGTATCTATTTCACTGTCTTTTCTTGTGACACTGGCTAGAATTCAAAGCAAAATTTCAAGTGGTAAGTTGCAGAAGAGAGGAGAATTGATATCTTTGTTTTTTCCCTAGTTTTTGGGGAGCTTTGAGATAGCTGCTTGACAGTATTTTTTTGATGCTCTTTATGAAGCTGAGGAAGTTACTCTGTACTCCTATTTTTCTACTTATTTTTTGGGGGAGTACATTTTAGATATACATAATAACAGCATTTTTCACAGGGAATTTGTACCTGGACAGAATATATATTTTTTAAAAAAACTTTAAAAAAAATTTACTTAAAGAGAGGGGAAAAAAAAGCAAAACAGAAAAAAGGGTAGAAACAATACAGAATTAAAAAAAAAAGAAACAGTAAGAAATCACTAGTTGATACATTACATATTGTCTTCTTGGATATAGTTGTTCAAGTTACAAAATTAAAACATACAAAGTGGACATTCAAACAGTGAGGCTGCAAACAGTTCTGTTCACCAATTCAACAAAAACTTAGCAACATGGTTATCAATCCTATACACTTAAATATACATGCAGTTATATCCTTTAGAGCACTTGCTTTTCCTCCTTTTGCTTTTTTAGTCCATTATCTGTTCAGTTATATCATGTTTCAGGTTGCTGAGGACCTCACTGATCTGTTTTGTTGTTATTTACTTTTTAAAATTTTTTCTTATTTATTTTATTTTTTATATTTTGAAGGTAGTAAAATACAGCAGAACCAGACAGGACAAAGCCAACTGAGGCAGTGCAGTGAGATTGGTACAGAACCTCACAGCAGGTTACCGGGATTACAACAATAGGTACAATAGTATATCTGGTTTTCTTTACAATAGCTGTTCTTTCAATCAGGCAGAGCAATATTGAAGGAAATATCGAAATTATAGAAACAGAATATTGAATAGAGCAATACCATGGATCAGAACAGAGCAAAACAGACATAAAAATATTTGCCTTCAAAGAGTTAATAGAAGAAAATCCCTCCTATTTGCTATATCGCATATAGTCAAACTCGCAGGACATGCTCGGATCTCTGGCTCTCACTTGCTGGCATGCGGGGGTGAGATGGATGTCTGATTCTTAGCCCGCACCCCGGTAGGCACCCAGCTGCCCACCAGAGCGGCGAGCTGGCTGCCTGTTTTCCCAGTGCCCCAAATTCCAACACTGGACACGATATATCTTGAGTCTTCTTTTTTTTTCTCACTCTCTCCCCTCCTTCAACTCCTTTCTTTTTCTTGTACCTTCTTTCCTCTCTCTCTCTGTTGTTCCCCTACCTGCTCCTGTGCCAGGGATTGAACTCATGACCTCACGCCTGCCAGGCAGACACTGTCCTCTGAGCTGTATCCCCAGCCCTCACTTGATTTTTTAAGAGAATTTTAGAAAGAATGGCTATTGAATTTTTCCACGTCAACTGATGTTATAATTTTTTTCTTCGGTTCATTCATATAGTAGATTAAATTAACTGTGAATTGCCTTAGAATAAAGGCCGACTGCTGCTTGTTAATATTTTAATGATTTTTGTATTGATATTCACAATGATTATTCAGATGTAGTTTTGTTGGTGTGGCTTCATAAAATAAATCGGGGAATGTTCTCTCCTCTTTGTTGGAAGAGGTTGTATAGGATGGGTTTTAATACTTTAAACATTTGGTTTAATTATCTATTAGAATCACCTGTTGTGGAAAGTTGCTTTTTCTGGGACGTTTTTATTGACAAACTCAATTTTGTTAATTCTGAGAGGTGTTAAAATGCTGTATTTTGGGTGACTTAGTCAAGGAATGGGTTTACATGGGGTTGCGCTGGGCAGCAGAGGACAGCTGGCACCCGGCCCTGCCCTACAGGCTTCCTGGGCAGTTCAGCCGGGCTTCCTGGGTGCAGTCCCTGTCAGACCTGAGCTCTCCACCTTGCCATGGGACTCTTTCCTTGTCTTTTATCTAGAGACCAAGCTCATCTAGGGGCTGTTTACTTATTTACTGATTCTGTGTTTGCTTATTTGCCTTTCTGAGCTGCCTGGCTTCTTTAGCTCCCAGAGTTGGACATACACAGCAAAAAAACAGACCACTCCAGGGAGCACTGCTGCACTGCTGTATTGGTCACTGGGTGCAGAGATGCCCAAGAAGTCGGTTACCTCATGTTCACCTTTTGATCTTGTTATATATATATATATATATATATATATATATATAGCTTCTGGGTTTTAGTTGCATTTTGTGGATGGTAGGAAAAAGTACATCCATTCTATCTTCCCAACAGCATAAGTTTTTAAATGAAAATTTTATATATATATATAGTGAGTTTGTTTTTATGCAAACCCCTCCAAAAATGGAAAATTGACAAATATTTATGGGGAAAAGTTATACTGTATAAAGATATAAATTTAGGCTATATCAGTTAAAAATAGAATTATCTAATTATTACACAATTGTTCTTTTGAGGTAGATAAGAGATAAGATCTTGGCAGTCCTGCATTTTCTACTCTGATACTTCTGTGCTGTCAGTGTTTTTCCTGTAACAGTTTTTGTCTCTTCTTTCTTTCTTTTCCCATTGTCTTTGAAGTTAATTAATCATTAGTTAGACAATCTGGAGACTTTGGACCCTGGCTATAGTGACCCTGGCAGGTGGCGTCTTTAATCGCCTTCCTACTCAGCGGAAACTCACTCCTCCGCCAGCCCTGCAGCATGCTCCATGCAGAATCCCCTGCAGGCTGAAGAGCTTGTTCTGGGCAGCCTCCCATGAGCTCCCATCACTGCATCCGTTTCTCAATTTCAACTCTTTTCGCTGCAACCTGAAAGATCTTTCAAACTGTGTCCCAGTGATAGGGCAATTTCGGTACCTTTCTTTGATATATGTCTTATCAGTAGTGTGAAATTGTGCCTTCATGGACAAAATACACAGTCTGTCCAAATGTTCTTTCAGTTGAAAATTGATACCATGCTCACAAGCTCTGAACAGTGGCAGGGAAGGGCCACAATTAACAGTTGCCTGATCTGATCCTCACAGCAAGCTGTGAAGCTAAACATCCACTCAGCTCCTTTCTGGCCTTTTAGATTTATATGTTCCGATTTGCTGGTTTGTTTTTGTTAACTGTCTGGAAAGGGCTCCAACCTGAGTTTGTTCCCTGGTCTTAGTGGCAATGTTTCCTATAGCTCTAGATCTTTCAGAGATTCCAGGAGCTCGCTAACAGTGGAAAAACTTTTGCATTCAGATATATCTCAGATTGTTTATTGAGACCTTCTTCGTTAATGGAGAAATCACTGGATATACATTTGCAAAACATATAGAAAAATAAAATGTGTTGTTATGTACAGGACAACGTAAAGAAGAGGGTCTTGTTTAACTGTTTGCAACAGGGGAAATAGTAATTTTTCCACCACAGGCAGTTTTGAGTGCTCAGATAAGACTATAAGCACATCTGCAAGAGGATGTACAAGGAAACAGCAGTAGAAGCTAGAAGGGATGCAAAGGGGTGTACCTGAAATGCACCCCACAATCTTAGGTATCACCTGTATTTCCTAGCGTCCAAGCTATCCATTGAGGGAATTGACAAAGAAGAGGATACTCAAATACCTCAGCTCATGAATACTTCTGGTCTCAGTTTGCAAACAGAGCATTTGGCAAAATTTTGCTTGCATTCATGAACTCTGTATCCGGTGACCAACATGTCCCCAGCTGTCTTCCCAGCCCACACAGAAGCACGGCCACCCTCCCCAGAATAGTGGAACAAAATAAGCTCGTGGACCCAGGTACCCAGGTGCTATCATAGAACCTCCTCTGGGTCCATTTTAACCTGGTGATCCAGGAGGAGCTCTAATAATTGTCTGAGCTTATGCAATTAGAGAAATACCAGAGACGAACCTATCTGCTATATGCGCATATGTTTTGGAATCAAGCTTGTGCCCTTTGTGCTCTCAGTGGTGGGAATAGCTTCCCGAAGTTTACTAGCAACTTGTGTAGCTTGGAGTTGGTTTTATGTGCTTGTCTGACAATACTGCCTGCAAACCAAAAGATCAATTGTCTTTTATCTTTTGCAGCAGCAGAATAGAATCCTCAGAAGCACTCGCTTTTTCCTTTCACCACTTGCTTTTTCTTGTGGGGTTTTCTCAGGAACGCCACCACTTCAGAGCTGCTTCCTCTCTCTGTCATTTTTCCTCGGCACTTGAACCACTTTGTGTGGAGAACGGAGATTAAGAAAGCCCACTTGTTGGTGTGAAGTCACCAACGAGAAGGCCCCGAGCTGAGGGTCAATCTCATCGGCACACCAGTGGCAGTACAGTCCTGCAAAGTGTCTGTTTTTATCCACAAAATAAACATATTTTCTGCTTGAAAAATACGTAAACGTTGAATCTTGTGCTTTATAGAAATGTGTATTTACTAATATGAGTTAGGAGTTGACCAAAGTTATTTTATATGCCTGTAACGATAGTACAATTTGTTTTCTTCACTCATGTATCATGTGCCATTCCTGGTTTTTCCATATTACATCAGGGTTCTATTTCTCATTTGATTTATTATAGTTCTGTTGTACTGCTTAATTCAAAATAGTTTAAAAAGAGTCATAGCTATAATTAACCATGATAAATTCTGTTTCAGGTTTTGTAAGAGCTTTACTGTCATTGGGGGTTAAGGTGGTCATTGTCTTGTAGACTTACCTTGGGTGACTTTCTTCTGACTCTGTATCTTGGAATGAATGAATAAATGATGTACTGAAAAATCTTCAAAGGATATAGTAGAAAATGCCTCATGCTGCTGGCCTTAATTCCCATGGTAATGTTTAATAGTTTTCTTTATTCTCTCTCTTGTTCTATTCAGATTTTTGCTTTTTTGCTGTGCTGGTTCTGGTGTATTTGTGCTGTTATTGTAGACCTTGTCGATCCGTCTTACAGAACATGATCATCTTAATTGATCTGTCTCATTTTGTTGAAAACTTATTTAGTCCCTCCATCTGTTACAATACTTCCTTCCTGAGGTTATGTTATTTCAATTAAATTTAAAGTATTTCCCAACAGTATTTGTCTTCTTCAGCAACCATATTTAGGACTATTTGTCAATTTTACTAACTCATAGTTCTGTATTTTCTTTGTATTTCCATGTGTAAGTTCCTTCTCTCAAATTTTCCTTAGAATAATAATGTCATTTTCTGAAATTGTTATTGATTTACATTTCAGAAATTAAGATTTTTAGTGAGTGTTCTCCATGGTGGAAAAATCGTTTCACATCTTCGTTTAAGAAGCGCTCACTGTCGCTGGGAAATCTGAGCTTGGTGAAAGGAGAGTGAGCAGAAATGGTTCGCAGAGGCTGCTGGGTCAAGTTCCTCCCTGCTCTGAAAGGCAGGAGACCGCGGTGCACACCTTTGACTTGTCATTGTCACACGACTACAGGTGATCAGATGTGAGATACCATGGGAAACTACTCTGAAAGTTAAAATAAAAAGTTATGACAGTGAAAGACACACTGCCGTTTATCCCCCTGAGGATGCTCTTCCCACTTCAAACACATGCGCCTCCTTATCCGCGCCACGTTCCCAAGCTGTCCTGCAACCCTCTTTCCCGAGTGTCCTTATGAGACTCAATTAAAAAATGCCGAATGCTGCTGCCAGGGGCTGTGAAAAGGCTCCTAAACACACTGGGCGTCTTCTCATCCGCCCTGTTCATCAGATCTTTTACCACGCAGGTTCTGGCTCTTCCCCACACTGATTGAGGATGAGACACAGTCCTGACAGCACCCCTGGAGACTCTCCCGGAGGGGACCTGGGGACCTCAGAACTGGGTCAGTGTGCTTAAAGCGAGGGGACATGTTCTGCGGGGGATTAGTGGCTCTGTCTTTCATTGCAGGACATTTTGGAAAATTTAAACGCTCCCTGTTCAATCATACCTTGCAGGGGACGCACGTTGATGAAATGGAACCTGTTGATCACACAGGACAGTACCCACTGTGGCCAGGAACTGTAGGGGACTGACACCGCTCCAGGCGCTGGGCTCAGCACCAGTTGAAGGTACCATAGTCCCTGGGGCCTTGCACTCTGGCAGGACGTTACCCTGAAAAGGGCAGACGTTACCCTGAAAAGGCAGAATGCCCGCGCAGCTGCCTTGATCTCGGCCGCAAAGAAGCCGAGAGCACGGAGCATCCCTGGGTCGGCATCCCTCTTGTTCAGAAGGGTTTCTCCTTGGCACATGGCGGGTATAAATTTGGCTATAGAATGACTGCTGGTGGGGCATTTGTGTCACACTGTGGTCATCTGCACCCGGTTTCATGCTCAATCATCTGATAGATTGTTTCAAAGGAATCTGAGAATAGTGTAAAAATAATTGTTAAAGATGCAAAATTATGGCAAAGGTAAAATGGGCAGGTAGCAGATTTTAACTCATTACTGAGAGAAGAAGCCAGGAAGATGCAGTGACTTCCATGAGCATTTAAGAAGCAAGAGTTTTATAAGCAGGTCAACAAAATGTAGAGAGATTGTTGCTGAGATTGCTGTTGGATGTCCAGCGGGTCATGTGTCTCTGAGGTGTTGTGTTCCATTGAATGAAGTTATTTGTCTGACTCTTTGACATGTCCGTATCTGTTACATTATTACTTCTTTTTAAAGTCACAGGTAAAGGTTGTATATATTTATGTTGTACAACATGATGTTTTGAAATGTGCACACACTGTGGAATATCAAAATCAATCTAACAGAGGCCCACCTCACCCCTTAGTTCTCGGTAAGAACTCAATCCACAGTTTTCACGCATATCTTATTTCCTCATGGCCCCCATGCTGTAGAGTGGCTCTTTGAACCTGGCCCTCCTGTCTATGTGAAACTTTGTGTCCCCACCACCTGGAATTACTCTTGAGCTAAGTACATTCACCTCTTCGAGGTCGCTGACTCTATGTGACATTGAAAGGCCATGTTGGTCATGTTTTTATTTTCCGGTTTCAGGTCATTTCTTTTTTTCTGACAGTGGACAGCCTCTTATAACTCTTACAACGCATATTATAACTCATGGAATGGAGATTTTAGAGAGGAAACCTTACCATTTATGCTAGAAAACTGATGAGAAGTAAGAGCATATTTTCTTGGAAAGTCTGAAAATTATTTGAACTCATTGAGGAAGAAACATGCATTTCCATTCTTTACTAAGTCATGTGGAAAATAACTTAGGCCTTTGAGCATGGTAGGACCCCAGCAGAATATTCAATCAATTTACACTGAGGAGAAGGAGTGGAGAACTCTTACATCAACAGGACCTGAAGTCTTGCAGGCCTGTCAAGAGCCCAGAAGAGAAGGATTCAGTGCTCTCTCTCTCTCTCTCTCTCTCTCTCTCTCTCTACCTCTACCTCTTTCTCTATCTCTACCATTCTATCTCTATCATCTCTCTAGCTCTATTTATCTCCAGAGCATTTCTCAAACTCTACCCTGAGGTAAGTATCACCTGGGGAGGAGGCCTGATAAAGCAGCTCTGAGAGCCTGGCTCAATGGCCCATGACTTTATTCTCAAAACACATGGTGGCTGAGGAAGGAGGATTGCAATTTCCAGCATAATCTGGGTAATTTAGCAATTTAGTGAGGTTCTATCTCAGAACAGAAAATAAAAAAGAGCTGGTGAGATAGCTCGGTGCAACCTGGGTTCAACCCACAATAGCAAGAAACCAAACCAAACCAAACCAAACCAAGCAAAACAACACAGAAAACAAAAATCTCAGCTCTGGGCCTCAACCCAGCAGTGATTCCCCAGACCAGCTGCATCAGCCTCCCCGGGAGCTTCTTAGAAATGCAGATTCTCAGGTGCCCTTCTGTCGGGAACCTGGGCTAGTACTGGCCGGTACCGTGAGAGGCCCCAGACAGTTCGGCTGTGCCTTCCAGGGTAAGCGCCCTCCGCCGAGGAAGCCGGGAGTCTCGGCAGGCTGGGGTGATGAGAGAGGGTGAGAAACGTGCCTCACTGCTGGTTTGCGATGAAGCCGGGCTGCCTTACAAGCGCTTTGTAAGTTCCAGGTCAGTGAAGCCCTCAGGGCAGAACTCTCAGGAAAACGCTGTCACGCTCTGGACCAGTTGATGGGCAGAGTAGGTCTCGGAGAGGTGACGATGCCACACAGACTGTGGGAAGGTGACAGAGGCCGAACCAGGTCTGACCCCACCACCTTCCTCGTCTTTGCATAGAGAATGACTTTCTTATCGTCTTTCAGTTTTGCTTCAATGAACATTGCATTTCATAAACAATTTATAATTTTTGTAACTGACTCGATGTTCCTCTCTGTAACAATGCCAGCAGTTTGTGACCTATTTCCCAAGGATGCAGGACCTCTACGACCTACGCCGTGTTCAGTTCTTTCACTTGCTCCCCTTAACACCCTGTCCTCGGGTCTATGGCAGCCACCACTCCCATCTTCTTCCTCCTCTCAGACTGAGCTTCAGCACTAACCACTCTGCTCACAGCCTCAGTTCCGAGTGCACTACAATCCAGCGGACTGTAGTTCAGCAGCTCCAGACGGGCAACCCCGGGGGGGAACCTGCGGTCTCCGCATCCTGCCGACTTTCCTGTCACACCCAGCTCCTGCCTAACCCCGCAAAGAGCCTGGGTCCTGTTACATGAATCACCTGTCTCCTACCCTCAGCCCCCTTGTCCTGCTTTCTCTTCCTGGTATTTATCTGGCTAAGTGTAACCCAGTGTCCACCCTGGACCTGCATCCGCTGCTGGATCTGGTGGCAGAACATGGCCATGTGGCCGGATCTCACACGGGATAATGACCTCCATCCTCAGGGCTGCTGGACCAGCATTTGACTCTCCTGGTTCCGAGCTTGCCACACCTGTCTGCCCACCGAGCTCACCGGGAGTTCCGCACATGCTCAGCTCGTGTCCCGACCCTGTGACTGTGATTTCCTTGGTCTGGGCCGCTGCCTGGGTGAGAGGTGTTTAATGGATGCCCATGGTAGTCCATTGACCTGTACTCTTTCCTCCACTGTGTTTTCTTGTTCCCTCAAACCTCCAGCTCCTCCTTAGCCCTCCACCCTCTTGGCTTGTTTCAGAGGCTCTGAGATAACAGAAACCAGGAGATGAGAGCTAAGTCTTCACTCCCCATCCGTGGCTCTTACCAACCCATGCTTATCTGCACCCACTCGACTTGCCTTCCGCAGTGATGTGATGGACACGCCGTCTACTCCTTCAAGGTCAGTCCTTCTCTTGAGCAGTGAATGTCAGCAATTTCCTACTCCAGGGCATCACATCCACCCTGTGCATACTCTTTTCAAACCTATTGCTCTTACTTTTTAAAATATCTTTTCCATCAACAAATACACTGTTACATTGTAGTTTCAGGCTAAAATGTGCCACCCAAAGGGTCCCTTTCGCAGGCTGGTCTCGGTAAGATTGGGCAGGTCACAGAGCACGTAACCTGGAAGCGCAGATTTTTGGCAGCTGTCTTTCGCTGTGCCATTCCACTGCGCTCTGTCTGCCTTGGAGCCAGCTGACCATGTGCTGGGACCAGGAGCCAACGTCAGCCTCTCCTCCTTGGAGCTGTGGGTGTTGGGTATTTTGTCCCTGAAGGGAAGATGACTAATTCCCATGTTCCATTTGTGCAGAGAGTTCCTGATCATGAAGGTTAAACTTACGATTTCTTAACTGTGTGTTCGGTAGGAACTGTGCTTCACAGTTTGGGTTTTGAAGTCTCCCAGGCTGGGCACAGGTGGGCTGAGCCTCTCTCATGATGCTGGGTGGTGGCAGTGAGTTACAGCTCCCCGGCAGCCCCCAGCACTACACCGTGCTGTCATTCTAAGCTGGCAGGTTCAGTAATTTAGCTGAATTTATGCACATTCAGTTTAGGATGTTTTTGTGGATGAGGAATTTACCAGAGTATAATCCCATCATGAGTCATGGGGCATCTCTTGGAGGAGACAATATGAGTGCCTCCCCTTGAACACAGAACAATTGCTGTCAATTTGATTACATCCAGACTTATTTCCATGTACTGATAAGTAAAAAGCTGATTATGATATTTCTTTCTCTTTTCAACTGGCTCTAAGCATTGCAAATAAGACTAGCTGAGGTGTTGGTATGTGATCTCTAAAGCCATCAGACAGTCTCCTGTTTCCTCACATAGTGCTCTCTGTAAAAGATATGAGCACAGTGGGATGGCAGAGCCAGTCAGCTCCAGAAATGTCAACTGGGTAGGAGCCTCAAAATAAAGAGAGGCTATGAGTCCCCAGGATACAAAAGGCTACATATCAGAAACTGAAGCAACAGCCTCCCAAAAATTTAGCTGTTACTCTAATTGAATCATGCAGACTGACCCTTCCGTGTGTCATTCTCCCTGCATTTTGCAAGATGCTTTTTTCCCTACCTGGCCAGCCAGCTCGAGTTACTCACATAGTTCCTGCCATCTTCACTGTCACTCATCCTTGACTCACCTCCTTCTTCACAAGAAATAAATTCTGGGAGAGGCCTAGGACCAGGGCCTTTGCCCATATATCCTCACAAGGATTGGGTTTAGGACCCTTTGGTTGCCCTTAAATATGAATAAATCTTTACTCTCGCTGTGGGTTGTGTTGGAGATGGTAGATTGTAATTCATTTGCCAGGATTCCAGTAACAGCTCAATGGGATTATAACTATAACTTTGTGGATTGTGAGAAAGATAGATAAAGAGATTAAAATACTTGGATTACCATACTCGCTATTTGGGATTACAGTATCTCTCTATATAACTATACCCCGAACTAGAAATCAGGATGAGGTCATTGTCTTGTTCACTGCGTTCTTAGAACAGAGCCTTACAAATAGTCAACATTGGAGAAATACGTTAAATGAACAAACTTACACTGCTATTTGTCAGGCTGGTTCCTTGCTATTTGTCCCTAAATTCCTCTGTGGTCTTCTTTGCTCTGCTCTGGGCCAAAGGAAGCTGGTTTTCAAAGGTCAGTTTGTGTGAATTTCCTGCTCTACTGGCTTCCTACTGGGCTTGGCCAGCCCTCAGCAGGGGATCTGGGGCCCAGAGTGGGGTCAGGGGTTCCTTCCAGCTTCTCAGGACTGAATCCCTCCTCCGGCTCCCTGCCATCCTTTCTGTGGGTCTCTGGGAAGGTGATGCCTCTCCCTGATTTCAGCCTTGGGAACAGCCATGGCTCCAACTCCTGCGTGTCCCCGGGGGAGTTGGCTTGGCTGTCAGTGTCTTTCTGGCTGCTCATGCCTCTAGCAGGCAGTGGCCTTTCATCTGCGTCCCTTTGTACGTGTTCCTCGTGCCTAGGATGAATGTAAACAGGACACACTGCAAATATGCACTAGGGAAAAAATGAATAAGTCCTTCTGCGTGAACCCCTGGAGAGAACTTCCTCCATCAAGAATGACACGGGTCAAGTTGCTTTTAATAATCAAATAACATCTACTTTATAACTGTAATCACTAACTTGGATAAACCTTGAGGAAATTATTCTCAATGAAAATTTAAATCAGAAACTTTGTAGGATGCAGCGATCTCACTCTGGATGTACAACTCTGAAGAGACTGACTGAATCAGGACCTTGAAAAGACCTTTGTAACCCCATAATCTGCACCGCTGTTCACGGAAGCAAACTTCGTGTCCAGCAGTAGATAAATGGAGAAACAAGTGTGGCAAGCCACCAGGGAGTACTGTACAGCTTTCAGAAGAAGGAAATTCTGACATTTGCAATAGAATGAAAGCACAAACCTGGGAGATACTGAGCTAAGTGAAGTAAGCCCCAGGCAGGAGGACATGGGCAAGGGGGGCGCACTGAAGTGCAGAGTATGAAACAGTCAAACTCATAGAAGCAGAGAGCAGAATGGTTGCTAGAAGTGGGGAGCCCAGAGGAGGGAAGGCAGGATCCCGGAAGTGCTCGGAAGAAGTTTCCAGCCATGCAGGACTGCTAAGTTCTGCAGTTCACTGTGCAGTGTAGCCTTATAGTTAACAACTCCCTCGTAGGTGCTTAAAACATTGCCAGAAGGACAGCGCATACCTGAGCACTCATACGACACATGGTCGTAGCAATGAGGGAAGAGGGCAGCAGAAGCTTCTGGAGGAGACAGCTATGTTGAAAGCAAAGGTTTGCTTCATGCATGTGGACCCTCATTCCATTTTACACATAAACTATGTACAGATTTTTGTTAGTCAATTATACTTCAACGAAGTAGTTAAAAAAAAAGAGCCAATTCTCAAAGGTTACCTACTGCAGGGTTTCATTTATATTATATTCATGAAATGACAGAAATGCGGAATGGTGAATGGATGAGTGATTGCCAGGGGTTAGTGACTACATCGTTATGACCCCCATTTTTTAGGTGAGCAAAATGAGGCTCAGTGTGGCAAAGCAATGTGTCCCGCTTTGTCAGTTGGTAAATGGTGAAATCAGGATTCTCATTTGTGTCTCTTTTACTTTGAAGCCCCAGGATAGCATATTATAAGCAATGTAGCAAAGAGTCCAGGAAAAAAGGCCGACTTTTTTCAATTCAATTAGCTTTCAAAATAGAAATTAGTCACCCCGCTTATGTGTGGAGATCTACTCCTGAGATGCATACGTTTTTGCAGCTGCTTCACCTTGAGCCTCTTCCCAAGCAAAGAGTGATGCTTTTCTTGAGGATACAGAGAAGCTCAGCTGTTCAAATATTTATATAACAGTATTGCAAAATGTATGCCTAGCCAGGAAGTCTTTTTTGCATGTAGACATAATTAAATTGGCAGATGAGCCCATGAAATATTTAGGACTCCCTTATAAGTCTTGCTGGAATCCTTTCCAAACCAATGAGATGTCAGGCAGAGCTCCATCCCTAGAGCGGGCAAGAAAATGCCAGAAGAATCCAAATGCTTATGCAGAGGGCAGCTGAGGTCACAGGAGTGGGAGTCTGAGTCCATACTGAGACCCAGTGGCACAACTCTCAGAGGACTGACCTCTTGCTAGGTCCAGAATAGCTTCGGGCCTGGGCAACCCTGAGGTCTGTGCTCATTGGGTTTTCAAATAGCCGTCTTCAAACTGCAAATTTGCAGAGGATGAAGGCACTGGGTGAAGCTAGGCTGGCCAGCCAGTGTAATCAGATCTGATGGTTGGGGCCTAGGTTGGATCACGTGCTTTCAGAGTCATGCACTTCTGGATGGTAAGGGGTCACGTCCAGATCAATCACATAGTCTTTTTGTTTTGCTAAGTGCTTTGCATAGACTCTGGTTACTTGCATCAATTCAAAATACGCACTAAAAATTACTTTCATAAAAGCAAAGCCCTTGATGCAGCCACAACAAAAACAAAATTAATCAGAGTAATAAGAATGGCTGCTATTATTAGAGTCTTGTAATGTGCTTGGAACCATGCTGACTTCTTATAGGAAAGTTCCATCTGTACTCCTCACAATTTCCCTGATGCAGGAGCTGTTTTACACCAGTTTTCTTAGGGGGAAACAGAGGCTTAAACTCAAAAAGGCAAAAGCAGTATTTTTTGTCTGAGGCTGTGCTCAAGCAGCAGAAAGCAAACCTCCTGATCCTTTTGTGTCTCAGTGAGCAGCTGCTGTGAAGGACCATCCTTTGGCTTAGAGAAGACTCTGGGTTGTCCCCGCCTTATACCTACGACAAGGCCAGATGCAAACACTCCGCATTCCCAGCTTTTGCCTCCTAAGTTATTAGCTGACATGCCTGTTACCAGGACGTGATCGTGGAGGTGTCAGCATGCGTCCTCCTCGCCCTTCCTACCCTTTCGCCTCCTCCCTGTGCATGGAAAGCTCTGTCCTGCTGCACCCTGAGACATGTGCGGATCTCACGGTTGGCGCCGTTATCCTATAGCAATAGTCCCTATGAAGCTTGTCTTGCAGTAGTTTGCCTTCTCCTGTTGGAATAATCCTTTACAATAGTCTCTACTCACTTATACACAGATTTGCTTTATTTCATGTAACACAACTGCAGTGAAACCAGAAGTTTATCTGAATCGAGATCTCACACCCCGCCTGCACTGGGAAGTGGACGTGATGCTTCTCATCCTGGATCCACTCCTTCCCAACACTACAGATCAAAGCTGCGTCACATTTCACTTTCCTGTCTCCCCTGAGGCGTGGCAGGGTCTTAGCTTTGCGTCCATACCACAGCAAGAGCAGAGAATCCACTGAAAAAGTGTGTTCTGAAGGGGGGAATGGTTATTACTACTTAGACTAACAGGGCTGCTACTGTAGAGGAAGGGAAAAAATAAAAAGAAAGAAAGAAAGAAAACTTTCCTCTGCTTCCCCAGGCTCCCTGGGCAGCGGCTTGCAAATTAAACTGAGGAAAGACAGATTCACCAGAAAAAACCAGCTTAACACATGCAGCTCATGACACAGGAGAGGAGCCTAGCAGTAAGGAGCTCAAAGGGGCATTCAGAGCTTGGGCTTATGTAACATCTTAACAAAGAGCAATCAACTTGTCCAGAAGTGAGAAAACAAAGGAACAGGTTTCAGGGTTCCAAAGACAATAAACCGGAGGGAGGTGGAGCTGTGGGAGAGCGAGTCTGACTTGTTTGCACAGATACATCTCGGGGCTGCCGTTCCATCACCCTCGGGGCCATAAAGCTTCCCAGGAGAGGGGATTTATGCAGCCCTCCTTTCTCAGCATCTCTGGTTTCAGACAGATAAGGAAAGAGCTAGGAGTACTTTCTGCATCCGTTAATTCTCACATGCCGTCAGCTCAAAATAATCCTCAACCAGGCCTGTTTGGAGTGGCATAATTTAGCCCTTCTCACAATGGTGCGAATGTCCTTCTTTGCTCCTCAGAGTCTTACTCCCAGAATAGTCCCCACATCCCAAAGGGGCGGTGCTCACCCCACAGTGCCTTAAACAGCACCCCTCAGAAATGTGCACTGGGTGCCAGCAAACTGGACTGCTACCTCTGGACAAAGAGGAGCCCAACAGCTGTCCAGAAACCCAGACCGATGTGCCAGGCACACTGCGGAGCAGGCGGGGTAACCGGCTGCCTGTGGCTCTGTACTCACAGCCGGAGCTGGGATGGCTGTAATCCTCTGACATTCACAGACAAACACACTGTGCTTCTTTTTCTAGGCATGAAAAGGCAGAGCCCCTGCCTACATCTGGCTGGAAAAATCAGCTCCAGTGTTTGAGGCAGGACACTGGGAAGACCTTGGAGGACTGGGAAGGTCACCTGCTCAGCCTACCTGTGGCCTGGGGTTGTGTGAATGTTTTCTATTCTTAGATTGGATCTCATCTTGGAAAGAGTGTGTGGAGGAGGGATATAGTTGAGTAGAAAAAAGACCCAAAAAGGAATTAGAAAATTTTAACTGATAGTTTGTGGATATGAGAAGCTGTGAACTTAAAAGGACAAAGACATCTTCAGTCATATTTTCACCCCAGTCAGTGGGAGTAACTTACTCCACACAAAAGAAGCTCACGGTGCACACTATAAGCATCAACCCAGAGATTCTGACGGTGTGACACATGCCACAGGTGAGGAAGCACTAGCAGTGGGCGTGCACTGAAGAAATGGGCCCAGGCCAAGGAGTCAGCCAAGGAAAGAACCCTCCAGGCAGGTGGAGAGGGAGAGTGAGGTCCCTGCTGGGGTCTGGACGTGGCCTGAGTGTGTTCACAAATGTTCCTCTGTTGGATCTTGGTTCTCAGGGAGGTGAGTTTGGGCAGTGAGTTTAAGAGGCAGGGATAGTGGAGTGTCTTTAGATCACTTGGTGGTCTGCTCTTGGGAGGGGCTGGGGACCCCTGTCTCTCCCTCTGACCTCTTATTTTGAGCTGTGACTCCTATGAACTCCTGGCATCGTGAATCCATCCACTGTCATCCATGAAGTCTTCACCAAATCCACACCAGTGCTGGTGCATCGCTCTGGGAGCTCCAGGATTCATGCTCCGTGGGCCTCTGTAAAGTCAGCCTGCCCCAGGATAACTCATACTAGCACTGGGACACACTGTGTCCTGAAGAAGAAGGGCAGGTGATGCATCTGCAGAGTGGAGAGGGGCTCGGGACTTGTAAACATGCGGTCGATCTGATAGCTCAGCTGACCTCCATATGTGTGCGGCTCCTGCATTTTCATTCCTGCTGAACTGAAGAAAACTGGGATATGCCTCAGAGGCCTCTCTGGAGCGGGGAACCAGGGAAGGGCGCTACCGTCACTCCATCCACTCCCCAAGCCACTGCCAAGGGTGGCCCTGCAGCTCTGAGGCTGTTTTCCTATCTCTCCACATCAGCTTACAAGACAGAGAAAGAGATGTCAACTCAAAAAATAGTTTCCTACTCATTGTCCACAGGAGGCTTGCAAATACCAGAACAGTGGGGATTTTCCAGTCTGTGCTATCTCTCACGTCTTCAGCGATTGCCTGTGATTTTTTCCCACCCCACAGAACCTCCTGGCGGGACCCCCCAGCCTCTGGCTCAGCTTCTGGCCCCAGCTGTGCTTCCTCAGCTTCCTGTGCATGTCAGGGTGACGCTAGAGGGAAGCCTCCCACGGTGCTCTTCTGGGCTGGAAACTGTCCCGCGTATGACATTGTGGTACCACACTGGGAGCGGATGACTCATCCAGATAAGGGCCTTTGCTGCCTACTTGATTTTTCTTGTTGGGTAAAGCAGTGTTGAGAAAGAGTTGGTCAAGCATCCATCCTGTCTGCCTTTAGCAACTCTGTGCACACACACGTGCACATAACAGGCACATCGACATTTGTCTGTGTGTAGACACATCTATCTATGCACTCATGTATGAGTACAACTGCAGAATGACTGGCTTAAAGGGAATTGTAAAAGATGGGAACTCTTGTCTCTAGGGCTGGCCACACTCTGGTAGTGACACTGAGTGCCAGCTTATTTCATGGCAGTCTGCTTCTTACCAAGGTTGGAAATCAACGGTCAAACATAGGGAGAGGAGCTGGTGGACACCAGAACAGAGTGCAGTGAGCTGAGGGCTGAGAAGCACGGGAGGGCTGTGCTCCTGCCAGTGGTGAGCCCTGCGCACGCTGATGCTAACATGCTTGGCCATGGGGTGAGAGGAAAGTTAAAGCCCAGGGTAGCTGGGAAGGTGCCGGAGAGGAAAGTGGGGAGTAAGGGGTCAGCATGAAAAGAGCAGCCAAGGAGACCGGAGGAAGCAGTCGGGCTGTGGCCCTGGTGTGGCCCGGTGAGGTGTAAAGACCCAGACACTACCCAGGCAAGCCTGGAGAATTGGGCTTCTCCAGAGAGATCTCAGAGAGCCAATCATCCTGCAAGGAGGCCCAGGAGAACCAGGCACCTCCTTGGCTGGTCCTGGGAGAACCAGGCATTCACCAGAGAAATCACAGGGCACAGACGACAAGAACTCCGGGAGGGAAGCAGCGGGACAGCTGAGCACACCCCTGTTGGTGTGGATCGAATTTTGCATCTTCCTTTAGCTTTTCTTCCTGAGGACACTCTAAGCACAAAGCACTCCACGCACCACACTTCCTGTTTAGTTCTCGGTGCTCAGTGGGGTGTCCAGGGCTTGTGAAATTACAGAGCTGAGAGTACCCCCAAGCTCAACGCTCTGCTCGGTAATTCTAGGATGAGTGCTAGGAACTGACGCTGAACAGTTGCCGTTCAGCCTGGAAGGAAATTTCAACAGTCGGAGCACTGTGATGCATCTCCCCGCCCATTTTTCAAGTCACCACCCAGTCCTGTTTCACAGCCCGAAGAGAGGTAATAAATAGTGGGCCTAAACACTATTAAAGCGATTTACCCGGAGATCTCAATAAATAAAAGCTGGCTGGTTCAAAGCATACCAGTGCATGTCTGGAGTCAGTGATGACGGATTGTTTGTTTTCGTGAAATATAAGATGAACATCAATGACCTGAGGCGGCACAGTCCTCAGGGAATAACTGCAGCTTAGCGCTTCAGTTGGTCTGGATTTAAACCCTGCGACTGTCCTTTGGGAGCTGTGCACTTTCGGAAACATCAGTTCATCTGTTTGTTCCTCTGTTCATTGATTTGCAAAGTGGGACATTCTTCTCAGCTGCACATGTGACATTCTCTAAAATAGACCATATACTAGCCCACAGAACGTGCTTAAGTAAATGTAAAGGAATTGAAATCATCCCATGCATATTATCTGACTATAGTGCAATGAAATTGGAAATTAATGATAAAAGAAACTGAAAAAAAAACCACCATAAACACATGGAAATTAAATAACACCCTCCTGAAAAACCAATGTGTCACAGATGAAATTAAAGAAGGAATTAAACAATGTCTACCATTAAGTGAAAATGCAGATACAACATACCAGAATGTTTGGGACATGCTGAGAGCATTGCTAAGAGGGAAATTTATAGCAGGAAAGTCTCATGTCAGGAAAACCCAACAAGCACAAATGAAAAACCTAACACTGTACCTCAAGCTTCTGGAAGAAGAACAAGTAAAGCCCCAGGAACACACAATGGAGGAAACTAAATCCCAATATCAGTTAATGAAATTGAAAATGTAGTTAAAAACTAACAACAAAGAAAAACCCAACTACTGATATATTCCACAAGAAATTTAGAGATTTAATGCCATTACTCCTCAATCTCTTTAATTAAATGGATTTAATTCACTTTAATTAACTCATTCTGGGGGGAGGCAAGTATTGCCTTCAAACCAAAACCAGAGAAAGACACAACCAAAAACATGAACCTCAGGTAATCTCCCTAATGAACACAGGTGCAAAAATCCTCAATAGAATACAAGCAACTCATGAAGAAGATTACATACCATGGCCAAGTGGGGTTTGTCTCAGGATGCAGGGCTGGTTCAACATGTGCAAATCACCAAATGTAACCTACCACGTCAGCAGAGTCAAGACAAAAATCACAAGGTCATCTCAATAGATGCAGACAAAGCTTTTGATAAAATCCAACACTCCTGATAAAAACTCTACAGAAAATCAGAATTGATAGTCTTTACTTCACTCTGATAAAATCCATTTATGACAAATCAACAGTCAACATCATACTGAATGGACAAATGCTCAAAGCTTTCACTGAAAAATCAGAAACAAGACAAGGATGTCCACTCTCACCACTCCTTTTCAACATAGTTCTGGAAACATTAACCAGAGTAATTAGACAAGAGAGAGAAATAAAAGGAATAAGTATAGGAAAGAAAGAAGTTAAATTATCATTATTCGTAGATGACATCATGCTCTACATAGATGACCCCAAAATCCCCACCAAAAGGCTTTTCGATTTAATAAGAAAATTTAGTTGCATAGCTGGATACAAATTGAACACTCAAAAATCTGTAGCATTCCTGCACACAAACAACAAACTCACAGAGAAATAAATTAGGGAAACAACACACTTCACAATAGCACCTCCAAAAGTGAAATACTTAGGAAACAATATAACAAAGGAAGTAAAAGATCTGTATTTTGCAAATTACTGTACTCTGAAATAGGAGATTAAAGAGGATATCAGAAAATGGAAAGATACCTTTGCTTATAGATAGGTAAAACAAACATAGTGAAAATTGTCATGGTCCAAAAATTACTATACAGATTAATGCAATTCTGATCAAAATACCATTAGCATACTTCACAGAACTAGAGAAAATATTCCTAAAATTTTTTTGGAAATAGAGGAGGCCAAGAATAGCAAAGGTAATCCTGGGCAGCAAAGGCAAGGCCAGCAGCATCACAATCCCTGACTTGAAATTATACTACAGAGCTACTGTGATAAAATCAACACGGTACTGGCAAAAACCCCTGAGGATCAATGGAACAGATTACATGATGCAGACATAGTCACAAACACACTCAGCCTCCTTATCTTTGACAAAGAGGCCAAACAGGTTCATTGGAAGAAAGTCAGCATCTTTAATGAACAGTGCTGGAAAACTGGCCTTCTATATGCCAAAGATTAAAACTAGACCTATTTTCACCACCATGTACTGAACAAAGTCAAAATAGATCAAAGATTTAAATATTAAAATAGAAATAGTAGATCTACTGGAAGAAAATGTAGGTAGAATTCTTAAAGACCTAAGTATAGGCAGGGAGCTGATTAACAAGATCCACAATGCATGGGAAATACTTGAAACCGTCAATGACTGGGATATAATCTTATTAAAAAGCTTTTGTACATCAGAAGAGAGCAACAACAGAGTGAGAAGGGAACCCACAGAATGAGAAAGGCCTTTAGCCAGACATACCTCAGACAAAGCACTTTTATCTAGTACATATAAAGAAATGAAGAAACTCAGATCCTCCTAAATTCAAAGACCCAGTCCAGAAATGGGCATCTGAGATGAATACACAATACTCAGGTGAAGAAATACAAATGACAAATAAACATGTGAAAAAATGTTCAACATCACTGGTCATTTGAGAGATGCAGTTTAAAACAACACTGAGATTTCATATTGTCCCAGAAAGAATGGCTGTCATCAAGAAATCAACCAATAACAAGTTCTGGAGGGGCTGTGGGGGAAAAGGAACACTTCTCCACTGTTGGTGGGAGTGTAGACTGGTGCAACCACTGTGGAAATTAGTATGGAGATTTTTCATAATGATAAGATTAGAGGTCCCATTCAACTTGGTTATTTCCCTTGTGGTATTTTCCCAGAAGAATTAAAAGCATCATACCGCAGTGAGATATGTGCAGCCATGTTTATAGCAGCACAAATTGTAATAGCTAATTCTTGGGAACAGCCTAGATGTCTATCGATTCTGGAATGGATAAAAAAATGTGGTATTTTTATATACAGGAATACTATTCAGCCATAAAAATGAAAAACTCGAGGCTTTTATAGGTAAATGGATAAAACTTGAGAGCATACTCATAAGTGAAATAAATAAGACTCACATATATAAACATTATATTGTCTTCCTACTGTAAGAAATTTAAAGAGCTCATAAGATCTAGAATGTACAATTGGTGTTGTGAAGCAGGGAGTAATTGTTTAAAAGGTAAAAGGGAGTAGGAGTGGGCAAATGGGAAAGGAAGGAAGGGAAAAGATGGAAAAATGTAAGGTAGCTATACTGTTAGTGCCTCTTAGTTCATTGAAAAGGAAGCTTTGTGCTAATATTAACTGGAGACATTTTTATGCCCATGTGTTGTGCTCTGAGTACCTACTTCCAAGAAGACAATATGCAGTGTATTAATTATTGTTATTCTCCTATTATTTTGTCATGAAATCCTGTTTTACCTTTTCTCAGAAAGATGAAAATCAACATTAAAAGGTCTAAGGTGTAGCTCATTGGTAGAATGCTTCTTGAATTCCATCCTAGTATTGAAAAAAAAAAACTGGTACCACTTTGCATTGGGGAGGAATCCCACTAGCTGTCTGTCCGCTGTGGATAAGTCCTTTAAAGAGCCAGGATAGTCACGTGAACACAGCATTCATATCACCGTGTGGCTGAGTAAAGCGATACAGACAGTCAGCACTGATGAGCTCAGTAACCGTGTTTATTAGTGATTGTCACATTTTGGATTGTTTGTTTTATCCTACATGGTGGAGAAATCGACCTCTGGTAGACATTTTGGTTTTGGTGATCAGCTCTCCAAGCTTCCTGCAGTGATGACTTAGATATATGAAGGTATCTACACAGGAATGTGAAATGGGGGCAGCTTCCTTCTCTCTGCAAGTTTTATCTTTAGCTTTCTAAAATTACCAAAGTGTAAAGATATTTCCTAAGTCAGAGGCAGAGTTCCTTCAACCCCTCACCAACAGTTCCCCTCAGCAGTCTTAGGAAATGTTTCCCCGGGGAGAGACAGCAAGAACTGTCCCACTGTCACAGAAAATGGAGCATGTAGGTTTGCATGTGGAGCTTAACACTTGACCCATCAGTTATTTTATAAATAAACATGTTAAATATACATGCAAAAATGTACATAGCTGATTGTGGAGCGAATTTTCACAAATAAAAATACCCGTGCCTCCCTGTCACTTCCAGCCAAAGATACTTACTAACCTGAGTTCTAACCCATTGAATAGTCTTATTTTGTTACTGAAATCTATACAGTGTATACTCTTCTAGGTCTGATTAGTTTTGCTCAGAATTATATCTATTGTTTGCATGTTTGTTGCATGAAGTTTATTAATTTCAGTTCTGTATAGGATTGTCGGGTCCTGACCTAGATCTCTGATCTCCCAAATGAGTGTATGGCAGAGGTTAAATAAAAAGAGACAATTGTGTGATTTTTTTAGGGCTCCAGGAGGGTCAAAACCCTTTAGTTGAGCTCACGACTCCGAGGGCTAAGACAAAGTCTTCTCTGGATTAGCCCACTTCATTAGGACCAAGGACAAAAGGTGAAAAAACTGAGAAAAGGCAGGAAATGAGCAGGACCTTGGGAGTCACTTGAAGGACTTCTCCAAGTGGTAAATTATGCCAATTGAGGAGAACCATCTTATCTCCAAGATAACATTCATGGCAGGATTGAGACTGCAGGAGTGAACTTCCTTTAACTGCTGTCTCCATTTACTTAATTAGTGGAGGAGCCAAGGTGGCTTCATCTGTGGCCTTATCTTGCCCTTTGAGGTATCTCTGGCCTCACAGGCCACTACAGGCCTCAGCCAGGACCAGTGATTCACAGAGCTTCACTTAGTATGAATCAGCTCCCGTTGCCAGGTGAGGGGCTGAGGCCTAGGACAGACTCAGATAAACATAGAAAGCTAAGTAGTAAAATTTAAATCCTGCTCAGAGCCACCTCGTAGTGGTCTCCAACACAGGATTATACAGCATCACTGTGGTGCGATGGGTTAATACACTCACATGGTAATGGACATTTGTTGCTATTGTGCAAATATTACAAGAAATCCTGCTGCAAGTGTTACACATGTGTTTCTGTTAGGAAGACACAGAGGAGTAGAATTGCTGTGTCAGATCACACAGGTAAGATGAGCTTCAGTAGATCCTGCACCATACTCAGTGGTGGTAACAATGTGTACTGTGGACAGAAAACTACCAGTTTCTGTTACAATAATTCCCTAAACCTTAAAATCTGATCAGTCTGATATTTTGTGTTTTTTTATTTGCATGTCTTCTCAAATGCATCTGTCGCTTGCAGGCATCCTGTCACATGCCAGCTCAGGCAGGTCAGCATTTTCCACTGGGGTTTCATTGTTCGGGGGTTCCCTTTGCATATCCACTATTATGTCAGCTATATTAACTGTTTTCTATGTCTCACAGTTGTCTTCCATACCACGCCTTGGGTTAGCGTTGCCTCTTGGACATGGAGTGCTTACCTTAGGCACAGTCCAGTTTATCTATCATTTTTATATCATATTAAAGAAATTATTCCTATTTCAATGATGGAAACTATCACTTTTCCTATTTTATCACTTAAAAACTTTCTGGAGTTCCTTTCACATGTAAATTCATAATTTACCTATATTTCAATTTTATCCCTGATATGAGGTAAGGATACAGATGAATTTTTATGTGATTATGTAACTGACTCATACTGATAGAAAATATCATTTCTTCATTACTCTGAAGTGCCATTTGTCATAAATCAAATCATCCTTTATCTGTGAATCTGTGTCTGACCTCTCCAGTCTGTTTCAAATTTTCTTCTGATACCAACACCATATTATCTGAAGCTTTATAGTTTTAGGAAAATCTTGATATACAGCAGTACATTTTTCATGGGGACGTCATCTGATCTTTTGTTATCAATGACTAGCCAACCCCACTGTGCTTGGAGAGTGTATGAATGATTTTGATCCTTTAAAACTTCCTATTGATCTGGTATTAGTAAATATTGATAGATGCTAACCGTTGAAAAGAATGATTGCTCTGGTTCTAGTTTTGGTAATACTGTGTACCTGTAAGTAAGGTCGACATTGAAAGAGCTTTCTGTATCTTTGTCTACATCCCTTTTGACATTTTGTCTTCTCTTATACCAGGTTCTGAAGGACACATGTTAACGCCTCCTGTATGATTGGGTGTTTGATTGTTGCTTCTTATAGTATAGTTAAACATTGGTGTGGTTTGAGGATACTGTATTCGTCTGCTTTCCAGACTCTAATATTAATTGTAACAAATATCAGCGTTAAGTCCATTTTTAAAGAGAAAAGATTAAATTGACTCAACTTAATTCATGGTCTGGGGAACCCATGGCTTTTAAGCCTCGGAAGTGTTGGGGTGTGGGACGGAGGCACTCCACGGTGGTGGTGGTGGTGGTGGTGGAATAGCAAAGCCTCTCACTGCAGGACTGGGGGCGTCAAACGAGAGAGCAGGGTCCAGCCATTCCCTTCCAGGCCTGCTCCCCTGAGGCCAGCTTTGCTCCACTGGACCCCAGCTCCTGGACATCCCACCAACCTGCAGTCGCACTGTGGGCTGAGACAAGACTTTAACCCTTGGGCCTTTGAAAGATATTCCAGACCCAACATGCAGCACGCATGTGGCCAGGCACACACAGACTTAGAGCTGTGAAGCTGACTGTGGCCTCGGTTCTTTCATCATTATGAAGAGAAGGATTCTTGCTGTAACATCTGTCTGCAACCCCGGTATGGTTCTGCCAGAGGTATTAGTGTTTGCGTGTGTATATTTCCTGCCCAGAGACTGTTGGTTATCCTTTGTTACAGTATTTAAGATTTATCACTTTAATTTTTTTGGTGGTTTTTTTTTTTTTTTTTTTGGTGCCAGGGATCAAACTCATGACCTTGTGCTTGCCAGGCAGGGGCTTATGCTGCTGAGGTAAATCCCCTGCCCAAGGTTTCCAACATAGTTTTTTAAAATTTATTTATTTATTTTTATTTATCTATTTATTTTATGGTACTGGGGATCAAACTCACAACCTCGTGCTTGCTAGGCAGCACTTACAACGCTGAGCTAAACCCCTGGCAAGATTTGTCACTTTAAAGAGGAGTTTTGATTGCTTTCCAACTTTTTAAAAATTTACTCTAGCTTTATGAAATTGCTACATTTATCACCTCTCAAACAGTGGAAATGTATTCAAATATTTTTACTCAATTTATAGGAATCCATTTTGTGTCACTATAGCTATTTTATTTACTAACTTATTTATCTGCTTATTTTTATTTGTGCATCTCAGTAGTACATGACGTTACGTTCCTTCTGTGGAGTTGGTCTGTGTGCATAATACTTCTTAATCCTTTTTACCCCTTTCCCTTGCCCGTCCCATCCATTCTCTGATCCTGGTCTGTTTTTACACATTTGAATTACATGATGTTTACTCTCCTTGTATGACACATTTTAATTCCTCTTTTCATTTCTTTTCATTTTCTTCCCTCCCTTTCCTCTCCATCTCCCAATCCCTTTCCACTCTGAGAATGATCTCTCTCTGCTTATTACCTTTTATTTTGCTCTTTATTTATACTTTGGCTTCTCATGTAAGAGAAACCATGAGACATTTGATCTTGATCTTGTGTGTCTGATTTATTTCCCTTAACATTAGGATATCATAATGTATCCATTTCCTACAGATAACTCAAGTTTATCTTTCTTGTTATTTATTTTAGTTTTATGTATCTTTTTAAATCATTAAGACATTGCTATTATTATCATTTTATGATATTAGTATCCTGTGAGAGTTACCAATATGCACAATTATTCAATTTTCCTTGATATATTTTTGCATTTCTATGGACTCTTCTTGCACTGTTTTTCTTCTTTCATGAATACTCATTATTTTTAAAATAGTAGATTGATGGAAGTTTCTTCCCTTCTTTGCCATCTGCTTCCGAATGTGGGGGTGCATGTGTGAGCCCACACATGTGTATTGCAAATATCTTTATTTCATCATTTTTGCATGACATTTTTCACTGTGAGTAAAATTGTACTATGGAAATTATATTTCTTGTGTACACTTTTTACAGGTGTCGTTCTGATGTCTTCTGTCCCCATTACTTCTTTGGAGGAATCAGTGTTCTGTTGTATCTTCACTCTGGGAATTTGTGTGCTTTCAAATTGGATGTTCTTAAATGTTTTCTGTTCTCAGCATCTGGGTACAGTTTTGGGTGTGCTTTTGGTCTACCCTTTGCAGCCTGTAAGGAGGACAGAGTGTAACTAGAGGGAAAACTCAAATGACCCTTTATAAAACAAATGACCTTCCAGAAAGTCCTGTGTGGCAACCAGTAGTTGCATGACAATTAAATTCTCATGTAACTCTCACCCTAATTCTAACAGGCTCATAGTTTTTCTGTGACAGCTTTAGGAAGCACAGCACTGAAAAACCAGCTGTTTAAACTCATGAATCTCTTCCAGTTCTCAGGAAGGTAAGAGTCACAAACCAATTTGACCACTGACTCTTCATGGCCACAAAAGAGAGATTTTTGCCTTGCTTGAATCACAAATAGGAGTAATTAATGCAATTGAAGAAATGGTAAACAGCAAGATTTTAAAATGTCATGTACTGTGCTTTGCATTTAGCCTCTTCTTCATCTACTATTAAAAGTTCTTTGTAAAGAAGATGTTCATTTTATAGGTAGCAAGTTGAAATGCTCAGTTTTAAAGGAATTTGTAATATTTAAGGATCAGTGGAGAAGTGATAGAACCAGGATGTCAGCAGCTGT
>PVLA01013578.1:0-15347 GCA_004027455.1 Hydrochoerus hydrochaeris
AGCCACTGTAGATCTCTGTTGTCTTGCTTTCAAATCTATGTCACTTACATGGTTTTCTTCTGAATTGCTTTGTTCTGTTTTGTTTTGTTTCTTTTATCCTCTTTAAAATAAAATAATACTAATAATGATAAATTGTGGTGTATATGTACAATGGAATATTATTTAACTATTGAGAGAATGAAACAATGTTTTCTGCAGAAAAATGGATAGAACTGAAGGTGATCATGTTTTTTGCAGAAGAAAGGATGCAACTGAAAGTGATCATGATAAGTGAAAATATACCTTTCTGAATGACAAATATTGTGTTTTTCCTAATCTGGAGAATCTAAAACATGACATGAAAGTAGAAGGGAGACTATTATTTAACCTCAGAGAGGAAATAAAGAGGAGCAAAGGAAAGTTGCAACGAAGGCACTATTGTGAATGGGAAAAGTTATTAAGTATATCATTGAGTTATTATGATGCTGACATGAATTTACTGAGGTAAAAATGTGTCCAGTGCATTATATTATGTGAAAAACCTGACTACAAATTCCATATAGGATAATGATAATTTTTTTTTAATTTTAAAACGTGCATTAGTGTAGAAATATGTAATCTTTGAGAATGGTATTTACTAACTGTTTAATGACTCTGAGAATGAGATTCTGAGCACATTTTTTTTTGATTAAAAGTATTTTTGGCTTATGCTGTTATAAAACATTTTAAGCAGAAGGAATTAAAAGTTTCTGTATGTGAGGTGACTGGTACCTTACTTAGCTTGATTGTAGCAATCATTCACATTGTGTAGCTATCCCAAAATGTGATGCTGTACACATTAAGTATATTTGATCTTCTGAATTATATTCAGTAAAAGTACTAGAATTATTATGTCTTCCCAGGGAAGTAAACTGAGTATCCTCATGGGAGGACTACAGGTCCTTCCCAATGCTATTGTCTTAAAAGTCAGAAATCTGTTGCTTTTCTGCCTATACTGGTTTTCTGCTATATACTGTACTATACTAGTTTTCTGCTGTATACTATGCATGCTTCTACTTTCATTCTCCTTTTAACCTTTTCAGTGTATTACACCTGACATGTGTTTATATTTTGCTTTTATCCCCTCTCTGATTGTCTTTGAATTATACCCTATGTCTACTCTTACTTTAATTACACCACTTATTTTATAAAGCTTGACTGACTTGCTTGTTGGTTGACTGGTTTAATTGTTAGTTTTAAAAAACATTTTTAGGCTTATAGCAAACTCTTCAATTTTTACCAGCAATTTTAGTTTTGTAGCAAACTGGAGAGGTAAATATTGAGATTTCCCCCAAATCCCTGAGCCCACACATGTGCAATCTCCCTCAGTAGCAACATTTTCCTCTAGTGTTACATTTGTGATGACTGAAAATACAATACAGTAATTCTACTATTGGCAGAACATCCTGCAAACAGAACTGAACATGCGTGCACAGTTGCACACTCACACACATAGCTACACACAACATACAGTGAACACTAAGCATAAAGATCCTAGTTTCAATATTACTCAAAGTTATCAGAAACTAGAAATAGTTTGAATAATAACAGATTAGGAAGACTGAACCATGGTGTATTCACATAATGTAGTATTATATAAACATGAGGGAGGATTTTTAGGAGCCCTAGGGAAAATGAGGCTAAAAACACTAAGCAGTTATTTGCATCCCCTCACTCTCTCAACAGAAAATCACTAAATATAAAGAAAAGAATTTAACTTAATAGGCAGGCAATGATTTATCAGAAAACCAAGTTCTTTGTTCAGTCTTCATGTGAATAAACATCGATCCAACCTCATCAGAAACCAATGAGAAATACATATGGAAAGTCCAAATTGCAAGAACACATTACACTCGCAAACCTATTTCATTTGCTTATCCTCGAAGGACAGAGACAAGTATATGAATGATATTCTGAGAGCCTTGTGTGCACTAGGGGCAAGGTGAGTAACCTACCTAGAAGCAAAAGGGAAATCACTGAAGTAAATATGTTCAAAAGTTACCCATTAGGGACAAAATAAAAGCAGCCACCTGAAATGATGATAGAAACAAGGACCTCATTTTTACTTTTTCAGTCTCCACTGTAATGAGGAGAAATAGCAGCACAGGCATTATTTCACTTGGTCAGGACAAACAGGAATGCTGGAAAGCTAGGAAGCTGACACACTGGTTATTTGCCCTGTGCCCAAACTGTCTCTCAAGTCCATGTTCTTTTCTAATCCTGTCTGACGAGCACATGTGGTCAACCATTTTTTTTTTTTTTTTTGTCTTTTGGTTTACAGTGAGGAAAGGGAAATGGTCTTGGGTTTCATTTTAAATCTAAAATATAGCTAATGTATATAAATGTCAAAACATTTATATCTCTCTTTTAAATTTTTAAAGGGAACAACATAAACATGTAACTAATGGCATATTTGGCCTGGTTCTGTGAAAATAAAGCATCCACATCTGGTTCAATGAAAGGAGTTACAATTTTTAGTGAATTCTCAAGAAGGTTAGCAGGAAATTTGCATCTGATTTTATGCTTTATCATTGTAAATAGTTGTTCACAAAATCACTGCATGTGGTGGGAATGGAGGGCATAGTTATCACTGCACTGTCCTCTGGCCTACAGAGCTCCACTGTCACTTACATAGTCTGTGCTACAGCATTGTGCATTCAAGTCATGAAAAATATTGCTGAATGCCACATGAAAATGCTATAAGAGTATGATCTTCTGGGGCTTCTTTGGGAGTCAGTACAGCCTTCAGGCCGTGGGTTAAACACACCTGCTTTACAAGAAATCCTAGCCTAGTGCTTCACCTTCAAAATGATCTTGACCTGAGGCAGTGACTCTATTCTTTTCTTCTCACAGTGCTCCCTGAACACATATTTGTCTGGAAGGACTTTTCCAAAGGACTAACAGGGACTTTTATGCAGGTAGGTCTTCTTCTTGTCTCTTAACTTCCTGAGAGGGATTCTAGGAATTCTGTATTTGCTGTTCACAGAGCAGTCTTAGAGAAAAATCAGGCAAGACCTTTCCCCAGAGCTCTCAGTTCCACCTCATGGCTATGCTATCAAAACTCTCACACCTAGCCCAACAACCCTCATGAGCCCAGGATTCACTGAGAAGGGTGCTCACTCAACAGCTTTGGCTTTTCTTAACCAATAATAACATAAGCTCTACTCCAAGACAATTGCTGCCTGCCCAGTTTATAGCTACCTTCATAATAGCTACAAGATTTTTCTGCAGCAGATCTGAAAGCCCCCATTTGTTATTCATCAGCAAATGGATATACAGCAGGTGCCAGGTGATGGGGATTCAAAAGCAATCAGGGTGCACATCCTCCATGCCTTCACAAACTTAGGGCCATATTACATTTTTCCCATGCCTTGTTTCTTCACCCAGTTTATTCAGATTAGCCTGAATCTGTCTGAGAAGTCCACACAAATGAAATTATTTTTAATAACAGCCTTCATGTTTCTTATATTTAACGTGTTCATGAACATTGACCTATTTTAACTTAGCACAGCACATATGGAAATGGAAACACTGTGTAGACCTCCAGATCTCAGACTTTCCAAATGTGTTCTCAGTGGGGCCCACTGTGAGATGCAAGGATGTAGGGAGAAGAAACATAATGCAAGCAGTCACATGTTATGGTTTAGCCCAAAGTGTAGTGCAAACTCAAACAGGAGGACATACCACATAGTATTACATTTTGTATAGAACAGAACATTCAAAGATGCTCACATAGCACCAGAAAAATGTCCTAACTACCAAACCATAATGGTTAACTATACCTTTAGTTTCCAAGCCCACAGTGGTCCCACCAAGTCAGACAACTCTTACTGTATAGGCCACACTTGTATTATGAGACAAACTGTGTACATGGTGTCCACGTTTTTAGGCCAGTCGTGGCTCAAGCATAGCCAGCAGCCATTCTCTGTCAGTCCTGATGCCAACTGGAGTGTTGTCTATTTACACTTGTGCACAAGTGCCCCTCACCCAAAATACTTACACACCACCAATACAAAACTCATTTTCACATTGCGACAATATCTTATTCATATTGGGACAATATCTTTCATATTAGGACAAGATCTTCTTCTATGTACCTCCCACCCTGGTTTCTTGTTGTTCATGAAGAACCTGGTAGCAGAATATCTTAATGACCTTTGTCATCTTCATAAGGATGGCAAAGCACTTCATATCAGAAATTCTAATGGAGTAGAAAAATTACTCCTGAGACAAAGATGTTCCATGTTATGCTTGAAAGGGAAAAATGAAGACACACAAACAAGCAAAATCATAAAAATGATGCACATGAACAGACACAAATATAAATGCATATATATGTTCTGTATATGTAACCATATATAAAATCACATATTTAATATGTATACAAGTGTGACCATATATATATGAAAAATACAGATATACAGTTAGAGAGAGGTATTACATATATAAATTTAGAGATAGATCAAAAAGCTACCTTGACACACACATTACCAATTCTAACTGATATTATAGGTAAAACATTAAAAAGCCTATCATATAACTTATAGTGTCTCTGACAAATAGGACATTGAAGTGCAGAAATAGGTAACTGAACCATAGAGCTGAAACAAAGCCCAGAATTCCAAATCCTCAGATAAGATCTCTACTAACTAACAGATAATTTCACAGTTGGGTTGAGATCTTATTAGTGATCTTTCCTCAAAATCCACTGTAACCTTCCAGCACACTAATATATTCTCTCATCTCTATTGTAAGAACTTCCTGGAAAGAAAGTACCTAGGCTTACTGGAGTTACCAATCAAAAAACAGTTCTAATTATGAGATCACTTTCTTTTACTGACCTGAAATCATCCAGTGATCCTTTCACAACTTTTATGACTTATAGAGAGGTAACTTTTCTGTATGGCAAGCATGCATCTTTTGTGTGCGTGTGTGTGTGGGTATGTGTGTGTGTGTTTGTGTGTGTGTGTGCATATGTGTGTGTGTGTGAGTGTATGTCTGGGTGTTTTTGGGTCTGTGTGTGTATCCAAAATTTCAGAAACCATGTGACTTTAGGTATATCAGTTAATATTTCTGAGGGTTTCATTTTAGAATGTATAAATATTAAGTCTTGTGCAGGATGTAGAAATTGCAATGTGATGAGCTAAATAAATCCCCCTCTGTATGCCTTAAAACATGGTAAGGTGTGGATTAATAATGATACCCTCTATATTCTCTTTTTTTCTATTGCATTTATTTCAGACATTCTGCCATTAGTTGTCTCAAATTATATCAGGATGAGTATGAGGTGCCTTAACCCTACCTCTTCTTTTTTTCACTGCTCAGGGACCTGCATTGCACTATGAATATCCTCCCTTCTGACACACTCCACAGCACTAGGGCTGGGAATCCTCTCACAACTAACTCATTCCTCTCCATTTAACACATTATAACACATAGGGACACAAAAACCTGGTCTCACTGATTCGGTGATGACTGGAACTGCAGTGAGAATTCTGCAGAGAAAGGACCTAAATCAGACAATGTGAGCTGACACCAATCCCACTAATTCCAGTCCCCATTATGTGTTCAGGATCTTTTAAGTGCCACTTATGATCAGTGCATAGGTAGTTAAGACTTCATACCTGCAAAGCCAGAGTCTTAACATGTAAAGTCCGAGGGATCTGGAGATCAGACTCCTTGGAGACTCAAGGAGAGAGCCAATGCTTTGGAGAATTTAGTATAGTTCAGAAATACATCTCTATGTTCCAGGCTACAGTATAAAGTCACATGTTCGAAGGGTGGGCAAATGTTTCAGCATGTGGAATATAATGAGAATAAGTTAGCAATTGATTTCTCATTAAGTCACCCTACCACCGTGCCACAAATACAACAATAGTCACAATTACCTTTCTCGCAGGAATAAGACAAAAAACTCATCACATAAACTGCAAGGGGGAACAGGTTTATTTCACTCACAATTTTCAGAGATTTCAGTCCATAATTGGCTGACTCCAAGGCAGGGTGGAATGGCAGACAGGCATTGCAGAGAGAAAACAGTTCATGGCAGGCAGAAGACAGAAAAACTAACCAAGGGACAACCTGGCTCTTTGTATCACTTATATTTTATTCAAGTTATGCAGAACAGGAATCACTCACACCCTTAATTCTAAAGCTCTTGATCTTAGCATTGCACCATGAATCAATCCTTGGACCTCACATTCTAGATGCAGCCACCTCTGAAAATGCCACACTTATGACTGCATGAGGTTGTCGGGAAACATTTAGACACATACCACAACAATGAAGTTCTCAGAGACCCAGTTGTTTTCTGCAACCCTAATTTCACACAGAGCACACTTTGAAGGGCAGCCTGCAAAGGTGTAGCTTGCCTATTCTTTTTATATACAAGTCTTACACTGCTCTTGAGATATTAGTTGGAAACCAAAACCCAATGTCAGCTGGGTACCTATACCTACTCTGTCACACCAGTGCAAGATAATAGAAGATACACTACAATAATTAGAAAGCAGAAGTTAGACATAAATGGATGGTTATTTTAAACCAGTTTTACAATCATATACTGGACATTTTGGTAAATGACTCAGCACCATCCCTCATACCTACCACAAAATAAACCTCGGCCACATCCTCCAGAGATATGATAAGAAAGTTCACAGCATGAGTCCCTGAGAAAAATGAGAAGAGAAATAACTCATCACTCTAGAAACTATTGCATACACTTTGAGCCCTGTGCCACAAAATGCTATAGAAAGGAGTAAAACCCTTGCAATGTGATGAAACTTTTACAATACATACAATGCCCAGTTTTCATCAAAAAATTACAGAGAATAGAAAGAAATAACAAAGTATTAGCCACTCACAAAAAAATGAAATTTACATAAAACATTTTTTAACATCCTAGATATTGGACAAACTAAGCAAAGATTTTAAATCCACCGTCTTTAAAATGCTCAAAATACTGATGTGAACTTAGAAATAACTAATGAAAAACAGACAGGATATACAAAAAAGTAAAGAATGCATATAAAAACAAAAAGTTTTATTTCTGGAGCTTAAAGCATAATAGTTGAAATGAAAAATTCACTAACAAAATTCAACGGCACAATTGAGGAAACAGAAAGAAAGATCCAGTGAAATTTTGAGAAAAATGAAATAACCCAATCTGAGAATCAAAATGAATAAAGAAAAATGAATAAAGCCTAAAGGTCCTATAGGATACTATCAAAAATATATATATAGAGAGAGAATGGAAGTTGAATATAAGGAAGAAAGGCAAACTCATCATCAGAAACATTTCCAGTAAACAGTGGCCCCAAAATTTCCCAAATATGATGAGCTATAAGAATACACAAACCCAATAAGCTCAAAATTTTTAGGCAGGTTAACCCCAAAACTCAAAAGGACACTTACTACAAGGGAATTATTAACACATAAAGAGAATATTTTCAAAACAGCAAAACAGGAGTGACTCACCCCAGAAAAATGATTCTTAATAAGATTAACAGTTGACCTCACATCAGAAATGTTAAGGGCCAATGGAAGTGCGACAATGTCCTTAAAGTGTAGAAAGAAAATCCTTTGAGGCATGGGAAATAGCTGAGTGTCACAGGGCCTTCTAGCAAGCACAAGACTGTAAATTCAATCCTTGGTAGCAAAAAAAAAAGAAAAAGAAAAGCTATCAATCTAGGATTCTATATCTAGAAAATCTGTCCTGCAATACTCTAGGATAAGCCAAGGGTGCTGGAAGATGCCTGCAATCCCAGGACTCTGGAAATCTTCTCTAGGAGAAACATAAGATCTAGCCCAAGCAATTTAATGAAATTTTGTCTCAAAGTAAAAAATAAAGAGAAAAGCAGGACATAGCTCCACCAGTGTCCCTGGCTTCAACCTCTAGTACTACCAGAAACAGCAACAACCATCCTAGACATCATGGGACTCAGAAGGGTTTTAGATGCTCAAGGGAGGTAAAAAGTCAGCAGAAGAATGAAGAAAAGCCTCAGGGGTTTTATTTTCCCCAGATAGGTATATTCATCTCCAACCAAATGGAGAAGAAATATTTCTAGACCCCGACCTGGATTCCCTCACTATGCAAAAGAAGTTGAGACTCCTTCCAGGTTCCTGCCAACTTCAGGCCATCCCAAGTCCCCAAAGGCAAAGGTTCAGAGTCACTAAGTAGATGCTTGCTCAGTGACACTTGGCTGCACCCAGTCTTCATGCTTTTTCAGGAGCTATTATAGGGGGACACGATGCCAAACCCCACTCCCGCCCCTGCATGGTCTACCTTCAAATTGGGCCTAAGTATTTGGAACACATGTGTGGTGGCTTCCTGATAGAAGAGGACTTTGTGCTGACATCTGCCCACTGTTCAGGAAGGTGAGGAACAAAAACGGTCCACAGTCTCTGGGAAAGGCTTCTCAGAGCCTTTCATCCCAAGGAGCTCCCTGAGTTCCTGGAGACACTCATGCAGGAGAATCCTTTGAGGGTGGGAGAAGGTCACCATGTCCCAAGGGGAGACAAGCAAATTGGCACCAAAGGAATTGCTGCCATAAGGAAGATCAGGGCAATCGAGCCTGTTGTATTTAGACCCAGGACCATGCCTTTGCACAACACTATGAAGTAAAGCAGTTTCATGTGTTTTCATGGAGGCAACTGACCCTTGAGAACTTTTGGTGCCCAAGGTTCTAAATTTCAGCCTCAGTTACTAAGAGGCAGAAGGCACAGTCACTCAGCCAGGTGATCCCCCTGACATCTGCATCTCCACACTGTAGCATTTAGAACACACTTTTTACAACTCCTGGGCTGTGTCCTTTGTGGCTCCACATCTGCCAACCCACTGTCCTCTCTTTACAGCCCAGTACAGGTCACTCTGGGGGCCCACAGCATCAGCAAACAGGGAAAGACCCAACCGGTCATCCTTGTGAGAAGACACATCCCGCACCCAGACTTTAACCTTGAAACCATGACCAGTGACATCATGCTGCTGCAGGTAAGGCCCACTCCTGCTGCTCTTGCTGTCCTCCTACAGGCTTGCTGCTCCCACTGGGACCATGCCTCTACCTCTTCATTTTATTTTTGTTGCTGTTTTGTTTTGTTTTGGTTTGGTGGGGGGATTTGTTTGTTTGTTTGCTTTTGAGACAGCATCTCACTCTGTAGTTTGGGCTGATCTTGCACTGCTTTTGTAGCCCTGGCAGCAATGCCCCTGCCTCAGCCTCCTGAGTGCTGGGATTACAGGCATGCACCACCACAGCCAGCCCCTTTCCTCTTGGTAATCTTGTCCATCACAAGGTTCAGGCAGAGGACATGGCTGATCTGGACTTTCCTACTTTTTTTTCATCAGCTGGAGAAAAAGGCCAAGCTGACTAAAGCTGTGCAGTTCCTCAGGCTGCCCAAGAGCAAGTCCGAGGTGCAGCCGGATACCCGGTGCCAGGTGGCTGGATGGGGACTGTTGGATCCACATGGAACATCTTCAAGCACACTGCAGGAGGTGGATATGATAGTGAAAAATGATAAGGAGTGTGAAAACTGCATTCATTACAGGTACGATTGTGCTACTGAGATTTGTGTGGGAGACCCAAAGATTAACAAAGCTTCCTTTAAGGTAAGACTAGGCATCTGTCACTCCTGGCTTTGAGGGAAAGAGAATTTGGAACAGATCTAGGACCAGGACACCCAAGCAGCAGAGATTCCTTCATCTAGTGCTATGATGTTTCTCCTTGAAAAGAGAAAAAGGGAGCAGCCTGAGCTGGGAGGTAACTAAAGTCTCTACCACTTTTCCAAGGGGCCTGTGGTGAAGGAAGCCCCACTGGAAGCTTTAGTTTGCAACACACTCCCAGAGCTCATGGTAAAGGCATGAGAAAACTGTTTCCCAGGTGTGCAGAAAGTATAACCAGTTGGCTCCTTTGAGCTACCACCCCTCTTGGTCAATGAGCTCATTCTTTGTGCTGAGTGTGGGACTTACTCATCAGCCTCCATGGCCTTAAATGCTGGCCTAAAAGCAATGCTCCTCAAAACTCTACAGGGATGTGGTCCCAGACCTGAAGACAAAGACAAAGCAAAGACAATGTCCATAGTCACAGCTTGGCTGCTGACAGCCTCAGGGCTTGTCAATCCCTCCAATCTCTCACAAGCAGACTTTACAAGCAGTACTGCATGAGGGGGTTTGGGATAAAGGAAGTGAAAATTTAGGTGGTGCACTGGCTCACAGACTCACTCTTTATTTATAGGGTGACTCCAGAGGCCCCCTGGTGTGTGATAATGTGGCCCAGGGCATTGTTTCTTATGGAAGAAATGATGGAACACCACCATGTGTCTACACAAAAATCTCACATTTTCTACCCTGGATAAAGGAAACCATGAAACACAGCAGACTGCATGGAGCAAACTAAGTCTCCCCTGTGAGCAACCATCTTTCCTGGAGCTGAGTCTAAAATTGCTCCACAGCAGATGCCAGCAATGAAATAAATATCTCATCTCTGAAACAAGGCTGGGTTTTGTTTATTCACTCACTTTCATTCACAGGGACCAACTCTGTGCTAAGCAGGCCAGTGAAACAATTCTCCTGATTTCTGCCTCCTCCCTGTTTACTCCACTTTACTAAATCCCCACTCACAGCTGTTAATCACCTTCTTACCCATGTAAGTTTCTTCACAGCCTCTCTTTTTGTGAGGGTTAAAGTTAAGCATCAACTGAAGAAAAGCTGGACAGCTCTCATCCTGGGGCCCAAGGGGAATATGTGACCTCTGTATGAGTCACATGCAGAGGGAGGGGGGCATAATTTCATGGGTCCTGGAGTTTAATCAGGCACCACTGAGGTCACCACTCAGCCCCATCAGGCTAGGTAGGGGAAGGGTCTTTCTGAGTTGGACATTTCTCTCCTACAGGTTTAAGGATAAAGGTGGTGTGGGGATTAACCTGAGTGATGCTTCACACTCACCTGTAATTAATTTCCTGGCTGCCCATTCTTCTTTGTCTCTCCCAGAGTTGTCACAGTCTACCAATTCCTGTCCTCACTCAGGCACAATTATTTGATGTCATTGCTTCCTTGAATCTCCCCACCTAAGATATTCAGAACCACATGCAATTTCACGCAAGTCCCAAGGAAGACAAGGCTGGTGGGATCAGAATCCGTGCCTCACCTCTCACTTGTGCAGGGGGCCTCACCCTACTGTGTCCTCCTGTGTGTTCAAGGGCATCAGGCACTGAGCAATCTGAGCTCATTTCAGCCTATCCCTGTTGATCACTGATGGCCTCAAAAATCTGACTCACTGGGGACACATGGGCTTTGCCATCTTTTAACTTAAAAAGGGCTCCTATCTGCAGAAAGACAGGAAAGCACATCAGTTCCAGCAGTCAACAAATACTCCCCACATTCTGACTAAGGGCCAGGACTTAAGGATTGAACATACTATCAAAGCCCCGTGAAACTGACAGTGTAAAACACTTTCCAAATTAATTCTCTGCCTATCATCTGAATTGGCCCATAATGCCTAGATCCATGTATGATATCTATTGAAATAAAATACCTTGTTTTTATTCCTGGTTACAGTTTGTACCAGTATCATCACAACACCATAGAAGTGCATGAGTTTTAGAAATGACATCATGCTGCTGCAGATGATGCAAACCTCCCTGATGCTCTTGCTCCTCTCATGCAGTGATGCTCCTTTCATCAGGACACTTATCTCCTCCTTGTTACCTTGGCCATCATGATGTCCAGGCCCAGAAAGCATGGGGCTATGCTATAAGCTGATCTGGACTTTCTGGCTTACTCCTCATCAGTTGGAGAGGGACATCAAGATGAATAAAGTTGTGCAGCCCCTCAGACAACATGGGGATATGAGCCAGGTGATACATTCCCTATGCAGGCTGAGGAAGAATGAACTCATTGGATCATGTTATATTTTGGGGTTTGCAAAGAGAACAAGATGATACAAGACACCAAGTCTATACTATTATTTTATGATAGTCATCAAAGTGTCAAATACAAAAGGAAGAGTGCAGGCCATCTTAGTGTACACACACTAAGACCTGAAGAATCTAGCTAAGGACCTGTATCCCATGCCAATATCCTGCATAAGTCCAGCTGAAGACCTAGAGCCCATGACAGTAACCCCATGAGTCTAACTGGAAGCCTAGAGCCCACAACAATGACTCATGCAAGTCTGTTTCATACAACTGCACCAGGAAGGCCCAAAGTTCAGTGGTAGAAGCTGGAAAGTCTATACCAGATCAGGAACCTTTCAGGGTGGGAGAAGCAGAAGCCAACCCCAAGAGAAGCAGCAGCTAGCCCCACCCCAAAACACATACCAACTGCCATAAGTGACACTTCCTTCTCGTAGTCAGTGGGGGCTGGGGGGAAGCAACAGGCAGCCCTGAGAGCAACAGCAGCCAGCCCCCAACTCACACCAGCCACCACTGGGGATGCTTCCTGCTCTAGGCAGCCCAAGCTGGAAGAAGCATAAACCAGCCCCACACCCACCATTTTGATGGCCACCTTCAGATACCTTTAGCCAACACTGGCCAGGAGAACCAGTCAGGCATGCCTTGAAGAAATCATAGCCAATACAGAAAGTGTCTGGGACCCCACAACATACTTGTCCAAAGGAACCCAGGAAAATGTTGACTAAGAAGCAAAAGGCAGTCTCTAGACTCCAACCCACACAGAGCAAGACCAGATGTAAACATGGAAGACATTGGGAGTCACACACCAGAACTTTCTGAATTGATGGCTATTGAAGTAAAAAAAACACCTTCATGAGGCCATGAAAGAAATTGGTCAGAAATACTATCTCAGGTAAAAGAAGAAATGGTAAACATGGTAAAAGATTTGCTGAGCTATCCAAAGAAGACATAGACAAAAAAATAGAGAAGCATAGGAAAAATGAGAGAAACTTTTAATGAACAATATAAGGAAGATTAAGAATGCATGAAACAGATTGAAAGAGATATTCAATGAATTAAAAACTTTATTGAAAGCTGGCAAAACCACTAGAAAGAAAGTGAACATGGATGTTCAGACCTTGAAGACAGGTTTTCAGCTAGTAATTGTGAAGGGGAAAATCTTATAAAAAAACACAAGGAGGCAAGAAATAACGATTCATTGTATACCAGCCCACACAAAGAAAAGTAATTTCAGTTTTATAGGCATCAGAGAAAGAGCAAGGGTCAACATAAATACATAACAAGACTATTTGCAGAAGTAATAGCAGTAACTTTCCAAGCATGGGAAAAGGAACTGACATGCAAGTAAGTGAGGCATATAGAATTCCAACTAGCCATATGGAAAATAAACTTACACCCAGACATAATAATTAAGATTCCAGAAATTGAGCACAAGAACAGAACATTAAAGGCTGTTAGAGAAAAGAAACAGATCACCTATAAAAGAAAACCCATCAGATTCACAACAGACTTCTCAACACAAATCATCAAGTCAAGAAGAGCTTGGAGTGAAATATTTCAAGTCCTGAAAGAAACCAACCTCTAACTCAGATTGAGAAGCCCTGAAAAACTATCTTTCAAAATTAAAGAGAAAAAATATTACAGGCAGCTGAGTTAGTTAGAAATATTACAGGTAGTTAGTTAGTACTAGGCCCTCAAAGGAGCCAGTACAGAAAACCAGATTCCTTGCAACCTTGGAGGAGACAGATATGTCCTGCTGTGGGCCAGATCTCAAGTCAAAAGACAAAATGACTGGAACTACACTCCAAGTATTGATATTCTAAATAAGTATGGAAAATCTTATTTTCCAGGAGTCACTATCTCAACCCCCTATAGAAAGAGGTACTGCTCTTTAAGCATGCCCCCTTGCTACATGACTGGCTTCCCCATTTGTCCCTGATTTAATCAAATTTACCTGAGTAATTAACCTTATAGGTTGACCATAGTTCTGTCCCACCTCATGAGCTCCCCTTTCCACCACTCTACCTTAGACCACTCACCTCATGGTTTTGCTCTATAAAATCCCTAGAAAAGACAGGTTCTTTGGAAACCTACTTGGGACCACTTCTGTCTTTGAGACAGAAGCTTTATTTCTCTCAATAAATATATTCTACTCTTTACCCCAGTGTTCCTAAAATTCATTCTTCAATTTTAGAGAACATGAACTCATACCAGACATATAGTGGGTTGGGAGTTTTGTTCCCTTATATCACAAGATATTTCCTTGTCAAAGAACAACTGAAGGAATTCATGACCACCAAACCAACCCTACAAAGAGTGCTTAAGGACATTCTAGAAAGAGAGAAGAATGATCACAATTCCAGGAACAGTAGCAGAAGAGGATCACCAAGCAAGGCACCAAATTCAATAGAGGGAAAAATTAGGGAGACAATGGCAAGAAAATAGCGAGGCATAGATGAGTCAGTGTTTCTTGGCCAAAACCATTAATGTAGATGCCCTCAATTCACCAATGAAAAGAAACACATGCAGAGAAGATCAAGAAACAAGCTCCATCAATATGTGGTATACAAGAAATATAACTCAAAAGGAAATTAATTGTGTGAAATTCCAAAGAAATAAAACAATGCTCCATGTGACAGGGAACCAGAAAAAAACAGAGGTAGCTTCTCCATCAACTTCAAAACAGATAAGAAAGTCATGGCATTTTTAAGCAGTGAAAAGCTACTCAGCTATAAAGAAGGATAACCTTAAGGCTCTTGAAAGTAAATGGATGCAACTTGAGATCATGCTAATGGGTGAAATGCTTCAGAGTCACATTGGTGAACACTGTGTTGTCTCTGTAGCATAAAAAAACTGAAGGAGTTAGTGGGATCGAAAATGTACCATAGATATGGTGAAAGTGGAAGAGCAGGAAACGTCTAAAAAGGCAAGGTGGTAGCCATTGCTACTTTCCTATTATCTTCTTTTGAAACCCTGTATTGTATTGCTTTCATTGTTCTGTTTTGTTTAGTTTTATTCCATTTTGTTTGATTTCATTATATCTGATCATATGGGCAGCTATTTCAAAGATAACAAGGTATATTATAGTAGCCATTGTTGACTTGCTATTATCTTGTTTAGAAGTCCTGTATCACATTCATTGTTTTGATGGCTCTATTCTGTTTTATTCTGTTTGGTTTGTTTGATCTTATTCCCTTCAAAATAAAAAAAGACAGAAAGTCTATTCCAGCAGGATGAAGGATCTGTATAGGCTGAGGATTCTGCACTGGAGCCAGCAAGCAACACTCAAATAAGGATCAGGGCTCTTCCAAAAAGTACTACAGCCATCTTCTGTAAGAAGAAGTTCCCAACATCCTTCTATAGTGAGAACAACCAAGTTCATATCAGGAAGCCAAAGTAAGAAGATTCTACTGGATATTGAACAG